>VXBL01006047.1:106986-185317 GCA_013400195.1 Aramus guarauna | reverse complement strand
TGAGAAAACTTGTGGGTTGAGATAAGAACAGTTTAATAATGGGGGGGGGGGCGGAATGACACCTAAGACCAGAGAGATGGTTGCCCTCTACAGCAAGAAGGGCCAGAGCTTCCTTCGGCACCCTGCCAGGAGTCCCAGAGGAGCACACACTGAGCAACGGGGAAGCGCTTTCTCATCACGCCATACCAACCAACCCAAGATGGTTCAATTCTGGATCCCAGAAATAAGTAAAAAGACATAAGGTAGTTGATCTCTTAGCCGTTAGCTGAGTCCTTCTGCAGGCACTATTGACAAATGAACTAATGAGTCCACAAAAGATGTGCGCTTCTGTCCCTTCCTCCTCTTTTAAATAGAACAAAATGAACTTCCTAGGAAAATAACAAGGAAAAAAAGAGCGTACATTAAAAAGGAACCAGATTCCAGAAACACTTGGCATTTTTCACAGACTTTATTGGATTTTACATGGCAATACACAGTAGTTATGTTGCCCTCTTCAAACACGCACAAATTAACATACCCCAACGGTATCAATTGTGTGCACATGCGCACATAAACTTCCTGACTTTATCACTTGCTTTCATATTCCACCCCCATAAAATAACCAAGGTTCAGATGACAGGCAGCTTCGAGGGAATGACCTGGCTTCCAACCGGTGAATGCAGGAAAGGGTTGTTTGGAGCAGAACGCTGCTTACACTGGACTTAAACCATCATCTGCTGCTGTTGATACGCTTGCTAACAGCACCGGACTGAAGAGAAATCAGAAAGTGTTTGTGGCTATTTTAGCACATAATATTGTGTCACTAGCCCCCTTTTTTTTTCCCCCGTAAATGTTCACGTCCACTAGCCAGCATCTAGTGAGAGTGAATCTGGAGGAATACTTTTGCTCAGAAGCCTGCACTGCATCTTCCCAGTGCTTCTGCAGCATTTGGGACAGCAGGGTCTTAAGCTCAACTTAGATGTAAATAACCATATTGCTGAGTATTCACAGAAAGGGAGCCCTGAATTCGCATCCCAAGCATCTACACCCTGAAGCTGACGGCCGGCATTACCCAGTGTGGTATTTCTGCACTCAGAAATAGCTCAAACACCCCCAACACTGCAGAGGAAGAAACAACAGACAGCAAATTATTTGCGGAGAGCAATTAGTCAGGAATATTGAATAAAGCATCAGTTGTGATCTGTTTGTAGACAAATGGTAACCAGCACAAACTATTTGATGTATGCATTATGGATTGTTTGCCTGGCTCCAGTTACTAAAGAGACATTATCAGCGCTTGATATTATGTTTAACACAACCAGTCCACATAAAACTTTTCATCTTGGTACATAAATAATAGCCTACACTGCACATCCTTCAAAGAACCAGGCTGGTAACAGCTTATCAGGTTACCATATAATACCAGAATATGTCTCCAATCTACCCTAACATCTGATGGGAGCTCCCTGGAAGCCCCTGAAAGAGCCTTTTCTTCCTTTCCTAGCTTTGTTAATAGTGTTTCAGAAATACCCACAAAGTCAGCGCAAATCTAATATCCCTTGCACCACACCAGCAATGTATCGGACACGGTCTCACTTCCAGCAAGGAGAGCGATGAAATGAGAGACAAACGCTTGATCAAGCAACACACCACCGCAAGGAACAATTCCACCTGTACTTTTTTTGCCTTTATAAAGCAAAGAAGCTTCATGCCATTGTGCTAAAATACATGCAATGTTCAACACCATACGAATGACCACTGTAGTAAACAGAGTTACATGTTTTTGTTTGCTTTTGGCTAGGACACCTCGCAATACCGAAAGTCTGACAAAAGAATTCCACTGGCTAGTTAGGATTTTTAAAATCTGATGACCCTCAAAAGCAGAGGAGCTGTGCTTTAAGAAGATAAAATGATGAGCAACATGTTTGATACTTGAATTTTGGAGGAAAAGTCCCACCTTAGGTTTAATATTATGAAATAATATATTTCCTATACATTTCTCTATATAACTTTTTTTTTTTTTCAACTACACCATCTTTACGTTAGTCACAGCACAGAAATATCCCTTCCATATGCAGGGAGCATTCTCAACTTTAAGGAAATTTTTTAAGTCACAGAAGTGTTAATAACCTTGTTTGAATGCTATAACTACTGCTGCTGGGAACAAGAAAGAAGACATTTTAAAATATGCAGTTTCTGTACGAGTCATTGCTACAAGAAACATGCTTTGTAATTGTTTCACCCAAATGGAAGATCATTAAACTGTGCACTTATTAAAAAGCAACGAAAGCAAACAGTTCCAAAGGTCAGCCTGCCTTTTCCAGTAACCAGCTGGTATGCAAACTGGCGTAATTTTTTTACAACCCTCTCCCCTTTCCCCACACTTCGAACTTTCCATCAGTCTATCTCACAAAATTTAAATTTTTGCTTTTATAGGTACTTCATATACTTCTTTTTTATTTTATTTTTTTTATAAAACAGTATAAAAATAAGAGCAACAGTCAAGAGCTACTGGAGTGTTTATGCAGGGCATGGATGACTGAAATCCTACACTGATACCGTAGGAAGGGCAGAACTGGTATTTGTGCCGAACAAACGCACTTGAAAAAGAGCAGTAACATCTTTTTTTTAGCTGAGAGCCTAGAGAAAGCTGATGCACGATATCTACAGACGCAATACTCCTATCTAACATAATCTGTTGTTTTGAAACAGTATAAAGGATTATCTGAGGCCGTGAATAAACAAAAGGAGCACTACCATACCACGTAAATTTAAATGCAACACTCTGAAACATATCACCAGTTTGTACATTAAATATAGTAAAAACAATTACCATTCACCAGTGTCTGGGTGTTTCTTATGGCAACTTTAGAATAGGCACCTTTTTTTTTTTCCTCTCTTTATTTTTTTTAAATTCTCCATCCCCCAGTGTTACTTCTAACAAACAGAAGCAAGAGCAATGTAATGTACATGATCTGCTGCCCGTCACGTGTAACGACGACGTTTCTTGCACATAGGAAAGTGAGCCTTTGTCAGTGCCTGGCGGTTACTGTCACACGTTGGAGTCCTCATCTGTTATACTGGTGCTAGGAGAGCGAGTTGCAAAGTCTTTAAACATTTCATCTTCTTTCAACATGTGCTAGAAAGGAAAAGAGGGAAGAGTCAAAGTCAGGCCCTCACAACTGAAATCAGGCACCGGGATGGTCCAGCCCTGTGCCCGGCAGCAAGCATCGCCGTCAGCCCTCCCAGCCACCACTTCGTTCTGCTGAGGACGTTTTTCACCCACGCTGGTTCCTGACCAGCTTGCGGCCCAAACGGCTGGGGGAGCGCGGGCTGGGGCTGAGCTTCCACCAAGAAAACGTGCCATGACGCTCAGCTGGTAACCCACCGCCCAAGGGCAGCCCGCCGGCCGAGAGCCAGGTGCCACGTCCTCTGCCCTCCCTGGAGGGTGTGGAGTCAGCGAGGAGAGCTGGCAACCACGTGGTGCCACCACTCCCAGCCGGGGGAACCTCCCCGCCCCCAAGGGCGGCTGTCTTTCTCATTCCCTGATTTTTCTTTTCCCCTCTGTCCCTGTACAAAACCCAAAAGACTTGAGCTGACGCCTAGTTCTGATGAGATTTCACTATACCTGTAATTTGCACGGTATTTGACATACTTCAGGCCTCAGAGACCAGTGGTGCTTCACTCATCCAAAGACTATGTCTTGCTGTGCACTGAAATCAATCAAAGCTATTGCCTCCAAAACCACAAAACTCAGCTACTTGACAGGCAGTAACAGTGAAGAAAAGTTGTACTTTGCGTCTTTGTATTAAATAGCATCGTTATTAAATAGCACCGCCAAGGGGTTTATACCCATCTTACAGAAACAGAGATCTTATTCCACAGACCCCACTTTTAAGCCTTACTGTCAAGTTGTTGATGCCTTCAGAAAATGCTCCTATTTGCCTCACTGTCCCTTCTGAATCTTCCATCTACAAAAAACAGACAATGAAGAATGAATGAATGAATAAATTCATTGTATGCCATGACAGAGTGGCAGCTAAGTGCAACAAATAATGTAACTACGTGATTGCACCCCACATGGTCAGAGCAAGGGAGAAGCGTGCCCTGTCGAGAGGGGACAGTTATGTCAGAGCAGGTCCCCAAGGCACTGCATTCACAGCTTGGACCTTGGGCTGAGACACACATTTGAGTAGTGCCGCGTGACTGCCAAGAAGTCAGGACCTTCACAGGCCAAAGCAAAGGGAAGGCTTCCCTGGGAAAAGGAAGGTTTTTCCACCGAACCTGACAGCACAGTCGAGGACTCCAAACTGCTAGAACTGGCTTACCTGCTCCAGCCTGTCCAAATCGTCATCGTCATATACTCGGATATCCATGCCAGGTTTAAAACCCTTCTTCGACCCACTTCCAGATGCCCGTCCCAGCTCCATAGGACACACATACTCTTCCACATCATCTTGCTTCTTCTTCCTCAGGCTCCCAAAATTGCTGAAGGCAAGTTTCTTTGGCTTACAGGTGAAGAGAAAATTGACAAGAAGTTAGAGAGTGAGTAAAGAATTAACAGATCTCTTACTCTTGCATTGGTGTTTCAGTGATGAAGGGACAAGACCCCCCTGGTCTCCTACACAAAGATCTTCTGAACAGCTGTATCGCACAATAATTGCATCCAATAGAAAATGATGTGTCCCCTCATTCTACCACTGTTAAGACATCACCATTTAAAGGATCCCAAATGACATTCAGAATCCCACTGCATTAAACCATGAGCATATAAACACTAAGAGACAGTCTCCCTCCCAAACATCTTATAGGACAGCCAGAAGGACCACACACAAGGATGCTACCTCTTTTCTGTGCATATGAGAGGCTGAGACGTGGTACATTCATGGTAGACACAAGGGTCAAACCCAGATCTGCTGAGTCCTGCTCTCATGCTTCTTTCATTAGCAGCCAGCCCTTTTCTCAGACCTTACTGACCTGCCTAACACGGATAAAACCGCCACACTGGAGATCTAAATGTCTGCCCGGAAGCTCACACACCAACACAGAACAAGTGACCTACCTTTACTTTGGCAGTTGCTGTTAAGAGGACGTAGTCTGGGGACTCCATGGCTTCACGTTTCTGCTGCTGGGCCTCCTGCCCAATGAGGAGGTTGAAATGAGTCGCCAAGTGCCGTCTCAGTAATGTCTTGTTTGGTGGGATGTTCAGCAACTGTGCCATGGTTTCTACATTGAAACGAGGCTCCAAAACCTATTAATCAAAACACAGAGAATCCAGCTGAAGCCGGTACTGTCTGATGAGGTCTCAAAGACGTCAACAGGCATGCCTATCTTGGTCACTTCCTAAGGTTGCTTTGGGGTCTTTGTTTGTATTTTAGAGGAAACATACAACAAAGAGGCAGAAAAGACAGTTAACTAGTTAAATGATTCATAAAATGCTACCCTCAGGCTTTCCTTCTTGAGTTATAAATAGAAACAAATTGGCAGGTATGAAGAAAGGAACAGATAAATCCACCTTTAACTCATCTAATGTGTCAAGCTGCCACAAAATATTTACTCACTTTCCTCTTTAATTCTAGAAAACATAGCCAGAGGAATGACAGAAAATAAACAGAATGTTTGGAGCAGGGATATACCTCTTAATCACCACAACAAACTTCTGCAAGTGTAAATGTCTCACCTGGAGTATCTGATACTACAGCAATTAAAAACAATCCTGGTTTGACACCGAAATCACAAATTTTACAAAAGTAACAAGCCTTCCTTACAAAGTAAAAACATATCTATGTCTGGGAAGGAAGACGGTGGCTGTTTAACAGCATGATAGCAGTGTACAGCATCATAGGACAGGAGGTGAAGAATGCCATACCTATATTAAATTGTGGGGGGAATACAGATCATCAAACCCATTGCTGCCCACACTAATTCTGCCCAAGACATTCGTGTCTTTTAAACTATAGGGCTTATATTATTAAGCAGAAAAAGAAGATAAGGTGTGTGCAGCAAAGATAATGTCAGAACTTCGGTCTAACGATTCTCAGCCTTTTTTTTTTTAATAAAATGGAGTAAGACAGTCTAAAACCTTACCATCAGTCCCCCATGCACACCACTCCCCCGCAGATTAGGAGCGTACTCTGCCAGATCAACGGAGCGTAGCCACTCCATCACACGATGATTGGTCCACTGGGTGACCTCAGAAGGTGTGACATTATTCTGTGAACATGAAAAACGGGCAGTTAAGGAGACTTCCCGACTCAGCTGTCACAGCCCCAATCTTTACTGAAACAAACCTCTCCTGCCCTTAATGAATACAAGCCCACTTTGCACTTGAGAAAAAACCCTCTTTTTGGATTGCTATTTTGCAGCAATACCAATATGGAGAGGGGTCTGGCCAGTAGGCACGTCTGTGTTATGCTTCATGCCACTTGATTATAGAATTATAGAATCATAGAATGGTTTGGTTTGGAAGGGACCTCAAAGACCATCTAGTTCCGACCCCCCTGCCATGGGCAGGGACACCCTCCACTAGACCAGGCTGCCCAAAGCCCCATCCAACCTGGCCTTGAACACTTCCAGGGAGGTGGCAGCCACAACTCCTCTGGGCAACCTGTTCCAATGCCTCACTATCCTTGCAGTAAAAAATTTCTTCCTAATATCTAACCTAAACCTACCCTCCTTCAGCTTAAGGCCTACCACTCCATGCCCTTGTAAACAGTCCCTCTCCAGCTTTCTTGTAGGCCCCCTTTAAGGTCCTGGAAGGCTGCTCTAAGGTCTCTTGGAGCCTTCTCTTCTCCAGGCTGGACAACCCCAACTCTCTCAGCCTGTCCTCACAGGAGAGGTGCTCCATCCCTCCGATCATTTTCGTGGCCTCCTCTGGACTCACTCCAACAGCTCCATGTGTTCCCTGTGCTGGATGTAGTACTCCAGGTGGGGTCTCACCAGAGCGGAGTAGAGGGGCAGAATCACCTCCCTTGACCTGCTGGTCACACTTGTTTTGATGCAACCCAGGATATGGTTGGCTTTCTAGGCTGCAAGGTCACACACTGCCAGCTCATGTTGAGCTTTTCATTATCCTGCTGTGCACTAGGACTACTTGCACTTTCTACCAGTAGAACTGAAAATTTAGCTAGCTCCATGACCTGCTGTGCTTTTCTTCACGTATATGAATCTAAATCCAAGAGTCTGGGTTGCTTCATCATCCATTGCCCTATCCAGCATATGCTGCTTCCAAAACAAACTGATGGCAGTCTCCCTCTGGTAACAGAGCCAAACTCCTTTTAGAGAGAACATTTTGACACAGCCATCAATTTTCCAGAGAGTTACACAAGACTCACGGCAACAGTGCACTGAGTTCAAGATGCAAGATTTATGTTCCAGACAGTACATCAGAGACTAAGACAAAACATCCAGCTGTTGGCTAGGAAGAGGAACAGGGGATTTGGCAAAGGGACATGAGTCTGGGGCCATGGCAGGTGGAGGAGAGAAAGTGGTGATCCAGGTAGCGATGCCAGGGCATGAGACTTGGAAGAACAACATGAGAAAAAGGAAACCGAAAATGAAACAGAATGAAATAGGAAAGAGAAAGGAGGAGAGGGCAGAGCAGGAATAATCACAAACACCAGGGAAAAACCCTAGAGGTTTCCTCTTCAGAGTTTCAATTTAAAGCAGTACCTCATCAGATGGCCTCCTGCGCAGACAGTTGGGCTCGAAGTTATTTATTCTCAAAACCTGAATGGCTCTTTTGATGCTGAGGTGGTGGAGGACGCTGACAACTTTCAAGGACAGCAAGTCATCCTGTCAAAGACAAAGGGGGAGTTAATAAACATAAATGCGCTTATTGGTGGAACCAGCACCCAACTGGAGGAGACTGCTTTAGATCCAGGCTTAAAATGGCACATCTGACACATTCTGAGGTAAGATTTTAATACATCAGACACGTGATTAATGTCAAACCATCTGTCCCAAAATAAAAGCTTCCTGTGTTGCTCCGTACTAGCTCCTGAGCGATGTTCTTCACATAAGCTACAGAGCTTAGTACAAGAAACCAGTCATGAGCATAATGAGGAGGGGAGAGGGTGAGATGACACATCCTCAGCAATCTGATTAGAGCCAGGACAACTTTCTAAACACAGCATATCAGACTCACCTGGCATTTGCATTTAAACTGGCCAGAAGTTTTAATATCACAAGTGTCCAGCTAAAAGTTTAACTGCAAACAATAAATTACCCTGAAAATCAAGGCATTCTGTATGGTTAGAATGAAAAAAGGAGGGAAGGAAAAAAAATAAGAAGGTGTGTCAGGTTTGTCTCCCACAACTGCAAATGAAAAATATTTTCTAAAATGCTTGCCACAAGTGATGGAACGATGGAAAGGGTGACCATAACCAGGCTGTGGAGGGGCTCACCTTAAGTCTGCTTGGCTGCAGCTCACCATCACCATGTAGCTCCTGCCTTGCACATGCACCCACTACAGTTTCAGGGAAGGAGGGCAGGCTGGCCAGGAGCACCAATTCCCCCTCAGAGGTGCCAAGAGAGCACGCTGGACACGCGGGCAGCCTGAAGGTTGGCTCCTGAAGGTGACAAGGCACCGCAAGGGAACCTGGCTGTGCCTTTACACCACACCATTTTCAGCATGGGATGAGCCACTTCTCTCACACCGCAGGGTTAGAGCCTGCAAAGGCATGGCCACACTCCTCCCTGCAATGCATCAGTGATACTAACAAAAGCAGCTGGTTCTTTCTCCAAAACTTTGATCCTCACAATGTTTTTTACTTAAACACTCCTCTCACAGGGAACTTACTTTATAGCTTGCACAGACCAGCTCTTTAGGCTCCCACTGGTGTCCACAGAAAGTGTCAGGCATCTCTCAGGACAATTTGTACCATGCCAAGGAACGAGATGGTGCCTCACAGCGCCCCTCTTTTTGCACTGACCACAGGACACAGAGGGCTGGACAGGTAGCTTTTGGATGTCAAAAGCTGGGAGAGATCAGTTCCCCCCTTCATGACTACAGTAGCAAGCAGGAGTTTTGCTTTGGCTCCATTAAAGTTCCCTCTTCTCCTTTTTGTAC
Source organism: Aramus guarauna (assembly GCA_013400195.1). Taxonomy (NCBI): domain Eukaryota; kingdom Metazoa; phylum Chordata; class Aves; order Gruiformes; family Aramidae; genus Aramus; species Aramus guarauna. Next base: position 176,268 of record VXBL01006047.1, on the reverse strand, counting down.
TCAGGGCTCCTTCAAACCACTGGGGAGGGAAGAGACAGAGCCTTCTGGCACCCAAGGGGGCTCAATTCACAGGACACATGCGGTGAACAAAGGCAAAGGAGACAGGTTTAGATGAAGCTCACAGATTAAAAAAGGCTGTTGGTGCTACCCAACACCCTGACCTGCTCACAGGTTTGCAAACTAAGCAATGCAGAAGATGTCACATTTTGCCCACCTCTGGGTTTCATTCCAACGACTAGCCCCAGAAATTTAGCATTTCAAAAACAAAGCAATGAGATTCTGTCATCCAAGAAGCCAAGTCATGAAAAGCTTGTAAGGACGAGTGTGCGACAGGCCTGGCTAGACTTCCCAGCTCGCTCGCTGCTGCTGCTGCTCCAGAGGAGCGCCTCAAAAGAAAAACTTCCCATGCACTGCAAGTGTGGTCACATGCTGTGAGACTTGCATTCCTGCTAAGGCAGGCTCTTCAGTGCTGAGTCCTAACTATGCCATTAAGTGTCTCAAAGTCCAATTCTCTACCGGTGCAAGTTGGCTGACAGATGAATTTATGCATCCTTGTGTGGGGTTAACCTGGCTTAATATGTTTTAGCATAACTTATGTATTACAAATACCAGACTCTATTTTTTCAGAATATTTAAGACTAAATTCTTCACTTCCCCAAATAAACTCTAAGATTAGAGTTTTTATTTTGTGGTTTGCAAAAGTCAGGGTAACTTCATGTGATTTTAAAAAGTATTTCTTTCATACTTCACATATAGCTGTATTTAGTTGATCGTTTACACTGAAGCTGCTGTTATAATTTGATGATTAAACTCTGCCTAAAAGATCTACAGTTAAAGGGAAGTAACAAAAAGAATATCTATTTAAAAGGTAAAGCTCCTGCTACACATCCCTCCTCTGTCCACCTATTACTTTTCTTTCTTTTTTAATAGAAAAAAGACTGACTGTTGAATAATACAAGTTCCCTTACAATACAGTCTATGTTGCATCTTATCCACATTCAATCCTCATCCAGGTAAAGTCTCCCAACACAACATCAAGCTCAGTGGAGCCTACTGGCATCAGATCTCCAAGACTTAAGAAGGAGAAGAAAGAAACTGCCTCCTACTTTCATACAAATGTCCAAACACGAAAAACCCTAAAGGAAACAAACACCAAACCACACTACATAAGCAACGAGATTTAAGATTTGACCAAAATGCACCCAACAGCAAAGTCACGGCAGGTAGCTGAGACAGGTTAGTCCCAGGCAGTATCTGCAGTTCCTCAGCTGCGCCGCGCTTGTTTTTCAGGAGAGTTAGATGGATCAACCCTAGGCTTCCTCCTGGGGCTATTGGAAAGCCTATACAAAATACATGCAAATGTAGCATAAAAAGGTCCCTTTTATTCTGCCCATGGCATGGCTTATGAGAGAACAGGAGTGTGATTGATTTCTTCTTTCTTGTACAGAAAGAATGAATATTGGCAATCCTCAGTTTGCATTTGTGTCCCCAGAGAAGAACAAAGGTCTTTTCTCATCTTAGCTGAGACCTTACACAAAGGAAACCTGCTGAGTTGGCTTCACCTGACCGGCATTAAAGTGGGAGTTGACGCTGGTGCTAAGCATTTTGAAATACATTATGCAAAAAAGCTATTAGATGTAGCCTGTTTTCAAACAAGTTGGTTCTTAAAACTGCAATTTTCTTCAAAGGAAATTGCTTGCATTTTCTTAACTTAAGCATCCACATGAATAGGTAAGTAGACCAAATGTGTGTTTCACTGAAGAAAAAAAATTCTACCTACTTCTATTAATTAATAACAACTTGAACAGCAAAGGCCCAGTTGCATGAATTGCAACCACAGAATTTGCACACTTTTGTGTACTTATAAACACTGCCTGAGCACATTGGTGTCACGCACAACAGTTAAGCACAAGATTGCCCATTTCTCATGCATGAGTCTGGGCTCTTGCTTACTATATTTGGTCTTCCACCTTACGATAGCATCTTTAAAGTTGGAGAGAATATAAGAAATACTTGCAGGTGAGTATCAGGCATTCTGTTTTCTATAGGTTACAGCTGTTAGCATTAGCTTAACACAGGACACCTACTAAAGTTTCAGGGGGTCCTTTAAACACTGCAATGAAGCACACAGACAAATATGGCATTCTGGCAGATCCTTCTAGCAGTAGCGATGCCTCTGACATTCTGACCTCCCTCAGCCTTCTCCCTTCAATTGCCCAGAAAATTTGAAGACCTGATTTGTGAATCATTCACCATCTTTGAAATTATTGTCAGAAAGTCTCGTGAGACACATGAAACGTTTAGCTGTTGAAGTCTGTACTTTTGGAACGCTACATGTGCAAAGGTATAGCCTCTGCGATGCTGCAAAAGCAAGTAAGAGTAAGCTCCAACTTTAGCTTCCTTTCAGTAGATCCAGTCATCTGGGACAAAACTCACAGATGGCGACCACACGGTTCTTTTACATTCTCTTTTAAAACTTTCAACACAGGCCCAGAGTAATGTACAGACGGTCTGCTGACCTCCACACGGGTGTCAACTTTCTGCTCTAGGAAGCTACAGGCCAGATCGCTGCGAACCGGCTCTTTGGCTCCTTGCGGACACTGGATCCTGCAAGATGCCTGTAAGGGACCTGAGAATGGCTGTCCGTGACACAAGAGCTGCCCAAGCAACCACAGATCCCCTCCACCCCACAAGTGGGCTGCTTGTGGGGCCAGCTGGGATTTGGCCAGTAGCCACTTGCACGGGAGGGCCGAGGGGAAGAAGGTTGGCGGTGGTGGCTCGTGGCAGCACTTCCTTTTCAGCCACAGCCAGCTGTCTCTCAGGGCCAGCTGCTGCCAGGACTCACCTCTTCTCCCTTATGGCAGGGGCAGGAGGGTATGTTTGGGGCTGGTAGGGTGTGTTTGGGGCCAGGGCTGCCACTGGGGAAGGCTTGGGAGAGGCTGAGGAGGTGAGTGTGGGAAAGGGAGAAGGCTGCTTGCAGAGGTGCATGGTAGAGCACAGATCTTGGTGCCGTGGGGTGCCAAAAAGGTAGCTGCTGCTGGCAAATTGACCCAAAAGGAGCACGAGGAAGGTGGAGGCTGGGCTGGAGAGGGAGGAGGAGAAGTGAATATAACATCTATGCAGTCACAACAATAGGCACAGTATAAAGCAGGTCTCTCTAAGTCTCACCTGGCCTTCAGTGAGCTATTTGGAGGTACAGCAGTGTGCATTAAAGCGGGGTGAAACTAAGAATACAAACACGATGTCAGGAAAAGAAATGCCATTTACTCACCACGCTCATGTAATGCAGCATTCGGCCATCGACCTTTCCTTCATCAAACTGGGTCTTATACTGGGGGAGGCCAATGTCATCCAGCCACCCTAAGGCAGAGACAGACACTCATGTTAGTGTGGTAGCCAAGTTAACTAGCACCAATTAGTGTTATTCCCACTCTTTGAGCCCCAAATTAGCCGTGATTAGGAAGCCCTATCAAAAGTTGCTGCCTCAGAATGTAAAAAAATCTTACTGGTAACCCAGTGGTAATCCAGTTTTCCATGATTGTCTTCCTCTTCAGACCCAAGTGCCTGCAGAGCAAGCTGAAGCTTCTTCCGATGCAGTGGGTGCTTTATCCCAAGCTCCTGTGAAAGGAAGGAAAGCAGCAAACCTAGAGACAATACTGTGTTTTATTTCTCCCTCTGCCGAATTACAAATGGTTTCAGAGAGTCACACCTTATACAGCACTTGCTGGTAACTTGGCAGGTATATTTTCTGTTTGCTGAATATCAGCATCATTTTAGCACATGTTCAGCACTAGGGAAAGGCCCACTCACTATGTCTGTCTCACGCATTTCTTATTCCAGTTGTAGTATAACTACAACTTTGAACAAGCCCACTCCCTCATTGAGAAAACAGGGTTATTATTAGGTGAGGATAGTGATTTTTAAAAGCTGAAAATTCAAATATTAGCAAATACTGTGGATTCAAAGCAGAGATTGAATCAACTTTTTTAATGTTTTTAGTTTTAGAAAACAAGACATAAACAATTCCATAACAATTTCAACAAAGAAACTGATCACCCTCGTGTGTAACAAATCCTCATTCCTCTTTGTGTAAAATGTGCAGAAAATAGACCAAACCAGCAGCTTTTTACACTTTCTCAAACAGGCATAAAATAACTGTACCATACGCAAGTGCTAATGAATCTACAAACCCGTATGATAATGAGGCACTCTTGTGCATATTTTTGAAGTGGCATAGCCTACTGATATGTCCATGCTTAATGAAGTTAAATCACATATTTGTAATTATTAGTTTCACTACAGAGCATTATATTTCTATGAAACGTCAACTAAAAAGAAACAGATTTGTCATCGCTGCAGATGATAAAATTTTAAAAATGCATCTTTTTAATTTATTTCTTTTACTGGGTGCACCTTACAGACATGATTTACATGCACAGAAATAGCAATTTTTGTACGTTTAATTGAAAGCAGTGTTTCCAGTATTTCTCACCTTTTCCAGATCCTGCTGAGAAGCCTGCAGAAGCGTTTGCCCAGACAGTATCCAGTGTTTGCCATTACTAATGTAAGAGCCCAGCCCTTGGTCCTGGAGCCAGTTACAAACCTGCTCCTTCGTCCACTTTGCGAATGGCATGTCCAATTCACTACAGAAGATTTTACAAAAAAAGACTGATAAATCCCATGTCTCAAATCTCCTATTCTCATACATAATGATAAAACCAAAACCTAAGCCTAATTCATGAGTATTTTGTGGGAGTTGGGACAATCTCTGTGGGAGAACGTGCATCACAGTCGGCTGTTAGGTGAGCCTCGTGAGGCAGAGGGTGTCTCTACTTCTGAACTGTCAGAACCACGAAGCTCATGTCCTGCCACTATCAAGATAAACACAGTCTATTAATACCACTGAGACAACCACCTCTGCTGCCTAGGGTGGCTAAAACTCTGAAGACAGACCATAATGGTTTACTTCAGCCTTTAATCCCCAGAAGTGCAGCAGGAGACGTACCAGAGGAGTATATGTCATTGCCACGTGAGGGCTGACACCAAGCTTTGCGTGGCCTCACAGCTGCACTCCTGCGAAGCCATGGGCAAAGAAGGCTCCACTCACAGCTGGATCCCACCAGGCAACCAACCTCAACCCCGCAAAGACCATCTCTCAGAGGAGAAAACAGCCTGGATCCACCTGCTTCTATATGCCAGGAGAGGGGACATTTCATTTTGGCGCTGTGCTTCTTTGGACCCCGTGCTCAACTGGAGCTGCTGGGAAATTCAGCACCAGCACGCTTTGCACCACTCGTCTTACTTGTGAGACTGCCCCAGGTCTCGAGACCAGCCCAGTCGTGGCCCCGCTGTTGCTCTTGTCCCTCCTCTTTTGAACTCCGTCTCGGACATGTCATCTGGGTTGAAGGTAGTAGACTGACTTCTTTTAAGTCTAGTTTAAAGGAAGAAAGCATATTCGCATTTGGCTGAGGAAAAGGTATGCTTCTACTACTAAAACCAATATAGGTAAGATCTCCTACAGGGTTTGTAGCTCTTCCTCCACCCCCCACTAACCAGCTGATAGCTCCCTCAAATGCCACACTGGGTCCTGCTCTTGAGACAGTAAACCACAGAGCCATAGGTTGGAGGGGGAAAAGGGGAAGATGTGTTCCCACCAAACCCTCATGCAAGCCCCAGCTCTGGAGAACAGTCATTTCTCATCTTTTACTTACTTTCCAAATAACTTCTTGATCCCTCTGGCCTTTTTCTTGGAATCTGGAGAAGGCGGTGTCATCTGTAGACTATCTGTTTCTTTTGGGCGAGGGGGCAAGCCAGCCAGATCCAAGTGATCTGCAGATCCCTTCTCCGTTTCAGCTGTTAGAAAGCAAAAGTCCCGTCAACATTCCCTTGTGCAGGACTGTACAGCCACACTCCTGAACTCGGGAACGACTCTTGCTAAAATTATTGAGAGCCATCATGTTAAGGAAATGGGGCAAAGAGGGATGGGAAAATCCAGGAGAAACAACACGTGTTCCTCCTTCATGGGCCTGACTGGGCCCAAGGCAATGCTCTGTACCAGTTAAGTGCCTTGCATCCCAAGGTGGGCAAAAACTACCTCGTGAATCAATCCATGAATTAAATTCCAAGTTTACTCTTCCCTGGGGAGTGGTTCTATGGTCCTTTCAGACAGAGTTGAGGCACGTGGATGCCCAGGAACAATTCAGTGCCATGGCAGGGCACCGAACCAGGAGTCCCCAGAGTACAGAAAAATAAGTAATTTCCCTGCAGGTATCTTTCCTAATAACTTACAGTACCCCGTAAGTTCTCCATCCAGGAAATTCCAGCAACAAACAACTCCTCCTGCCCCAGGAGCAGGAGGAAACTTTCCCCCTCACTTCTGCAAATTATGGAATATTTGGTTCCTCTGCAGAGGAACACCACGGATTTCACGTTCTGTCTGAACTAGATCTTCTCTTTCAAGGGATGCATAGAACATCTGAGAGACCCTACACATTACCACCCGCTCTAAAAGCATTAAATCTTTGATCCGTAGCTGTTGTTTTCTATGACAACAAACCTGAGGGCTCCTGTTCCCAAAAGTGAAGCTGTCACAAGATTGTTTAGTAAAAGCTAAACTAACAAAGAAGAAAACTATTTTAAGATCATTTAAAAAGAAAACTAAAAGAATTGCAGTATCTACTAGGCTACGTAAGCGGAGATGTGCCAGCAAGTGCCAGATAGCTGAATAAAACCACCACGTGGAGTTTATGCCACTTTCTTGCTGAGGAACAGTGACAGCACGAGCCTGTTCAGATGAAGCAGCCATAGCAAGGCAGCCTGCAGCAGGCTGACAGTCAGGCCTGTAACCACTTTTACCATCTTTTAACACGGCTGTGTAATTAGCTGACCATCGTTTGGTTTTGAAATGGACTCTCAGACCTCCAGGAGAAAACCAAACAAGTTACGTGAATCAAGGTAGAGCAGATATTGCTGGGACATGTGGTCTCAGGCCACAGAGTTAACGCTGAGGTGGCCACAAAGTGCCACGAGCAGCAACAAACCGCGGGCTTTGTCAGCGTATCTTTCTGCCGGGCAAAGTTTAGGTGATTCAGTCAGAATACATTTGAACACGTTCCATTTTCCACCAACGCTTTAGATGTTAACCTTTGCAGTGAAGCAATACGGTCACATAAAATAAGATTTCTGGGCACTTTGGTTTGATTGCTATCGAATATGGGGATCCTGCCAGTGAGAGACAGCACTAATGTCGAACCAGGCTTTTGCATTTGTGGTTTCTGCTTTACTTGTATAAGAAAAAGTGCTAGCTTAGAAAAAACACGTTTAAACAGCATTCTAGAGAAAGAATACCAGGACAAGGTTGGGTGCATTAGTAGCAGAGATTTGCGGGTATTGCAACATTTGCTTCTTGTCCCTCACTCCCCTTCACGCACTGACACAACCCCGACACTTCAGGGGCCGCACAGGAATCTGAGAGGGCCCAGAGCGCTCGGTCTCTTCGCCAGCGAGGGGCACGCTGGGTGGGCACAACCACCCTGACTGACACGGCTCCGCTTGCTAAGGCAGGACGCTGCAGGTCCTACCCACCCTTGCCAGAACCACCCAGGGAATGCTCACATCACGAGACTGGCTTTTACTACGTGAATGGCTCCATCCCCATCTGACCCAATTATTTCTCATTTATTTATTATATAGTAAATATAACTACATCTTTATTATATAGTAAATATAACTCCCCTCGGTGAATGCCTGGGAGATATACCTCATTCCCTGCTTCACCAACCTCCAAGCTCTGCCAGGGGCTCCGGGACAGACGACAGCACAAAGGTGTCTCAGATATTTAAACACCACCGATTCTCACCTGTTGCCTTGGTCTGTGGGTAACTTTGTGCTCAAAGTTACGGCAAAGGTCTCTGCAAATTAACCCGCAATCTCTCTCATTAGTAGCAGTTACCAAGAAATGGCGCAGCTGACTTTTAGCAGAGGGCAGATGTGACATGAAAACTCCTTTTAGTGATGGACAAGAGTTTCGATGCAGAGCTCTGGTGTCTAGTTCTTTTTTGAAAAGTGTGTAGCCATAACCAGCTGTTAGCAGCAGATACAACACAGCGCTGGTACAGGCAGGCATGCAGGATTACTATACCTAAAGTAGGTGCACTTGCACTTCGACTGCGATCTTCAGATATCCAAACAACGCACATAACCACACGCAGCACAACGGGAGAGAACACGCAGAGGGACAAGGTAAAACACAGTTCAAAACTTACGTCAGCAAAATACAAGACAAAAGGAGGGAGGTACATGAGACACATGCGCTACACGCAACACTGAATTCACACAGAGATTAGGATTACCCATTCACTGTTAATCCCCGCCCCCATCACAAAAAAAGAAATGCAGTAGAGCTCTATGGTAGAGAGAGTAAAACAGAATGTCAGTCACTTCGATGCAGGGAGGTCACTTGCTCCATGACGTATTGGGCAGGTGACTCCCGTGGGCTCCCGCGAGGTGGCAAGTACCCAGGCACCAGCTTTACAGATGGAAGCACTGAAATCTGGATAACATAAGTAACTTATTCAAATTCACAGGACCCTGATCTAGATGGCCCATCTTCCAAACCTTTATGACAGCTCCAAGTACTCCACTTTGCTGGACAAATTAATTTCAGGATGAAACAAGTGATTACACAAAAGCACACAGGAAATAAACCAAAGCAAAGAGTCAAATCCTCAGAACAGACTGCATAGCTATTCCAAGTAAGCTAGCAAGTTCCCATGCTATACATCACAGGCAAATATGGGCAATAAATAAAAAATATGTAGGTATGTTATTTCTTTTGAACAAAAGTCTAAAATTGTCTTTGAGTAAGCAAGAACAGGAGACAGAAAGCAGAAGCTATCCCCCTTCAGGCTTCTGAAAGATAGAGTTAAATTCCTCTAGCTCGTGCAAGAGAAAGCCAAAAACTTTAGATGAATGGCAGTAGATCTGATGCACAGACTCACTTGATGCTTGAACTGGAACAGAGGAAAGACTACTATAGCAGATCAGTGACGGTAAGAAGGATTTCAGTTGGTGGCAACAATGCCTTCTGCGTTAAGCAGAACATTTTGTTTACTACTTTGTCACGTGCAAACGTCATGAAATGACAATACCAGAACAATTCCCCCTCCATTACAGGTCCAAAAATCAACATGAGCTTGAATAACTTGTCAATCATGTTCCTGCTGTCACCACCTCTTTTGCAATGCTGCTTAGACACACCTAAAATAAAGAGGAAGACTGAGTGCTGCTGCTTCGTTTCTGTACATCTGAAAATCTTATAAAAGATAATCTGAGGATAGAGGCAGGGGAAACAAAAGCCCGCAAACCCCATGTGTGAACTACTGCCAGACAGGTGGCATTTCAGAACAGCAGCAATCCACTACAAGGTCTCAGGGGAGATACCACAACAGAGGTTGAAACAGATCAAATACTTCTTTACATCAGTGAGTTTTTTTTTCTGTGGTTTTGCTTTCCTGTTGTTGTTGCTGTCTGATATTTTTCAAACATTCTACTGAGAGAAATGCCACCAAGTCACGATACCACTAAGGCACGATACCACTAAGGCTGGCCTTCCTGCTACTTAAGACAGTTACAGCTGTTGTTAAGACCCTTCAAAATACACAGAATGTGCAAGCAGGTGCACAATACCTACCCAGATTGGGGGCACTCGCGGTCCTCTTGTTATTTTTGATCTTGAAAAAGCCTCGTCCAAATGAAGATCTAGCTTTGCGGGTACCAAAACTATCCTCGTCGCCTGTGCCGCCGTGAGAAGGAGACTTTGGAGGGAGGGTTGCGAAATTATTACCTTCCATAGGTTTAACCTGCTCAAGTTAGGGAAATAAAGATTCAATATCAGGGAATTACAAAAGGCATTTTGAGAGAGACTGCAAAGTGACTGCTGACAGATCATCTGAAGAGTCCCTCTCATTCGTTACTACAAGAAAACAGAACGTAAAAGACATAGGAAAACACAAACAAGATCCTCGTTTGAACGTGTTCAGGACTCAGGATTACTATCGCTACCTTCTAAGAGTAACATGTCTTCTGTAAGACATTTCTCAGTTTCTGCAAGGCTGGCTTATGAGTATGGAAAAGGTGAAAATACAGTCCTGGAAGGCTTTGAACTTTTCCAGCTTCCCAGGATTTGTGTCTCTGTGGGGGCAGTGGGAAGCAGAGAGACAAGACCTCCACAGTATATCAGTTCTCTGCCAAGTGTCAGACAGCTAGTTTTATCTATCACTGCTCTGCAATTTCAGAATTAACGAATTAATTGACTATGCCCACTGCCAAAGCTGAGAGGAAATTAAGTATCAAGCAAGGAGTATAAATGCCAGGACAGACATCAGACACACCAGTTAACCATTTTAAAGTAGTAGTTTTAACCTTGCTGGTTGGCTCACTGTTTCTTTAAAAGAAGGAGGAAGCAAACCCATTCACAATCCAAATATGATCCTTTGGCTTTTGCTGAATTGATGCAGCATTCACCCTAAGAGTGGTATCTGAGGTCTGGTCAGGTCTTCCTATAGGTAGTAATTGTTGCATGCAAACTGCGGTCATACAGTACCGTAGGGTAACTGTTCTGCAATGACAGCCTTTTTAGGAACACAGTTGCTACTCAGAGAAAACAATTTGGAAAGCCAAAGGTTTTTAAAGAGACACTAATCAAAGTTAATTACAGAGTCAGTAAAATACTTAATGATTAGCTTTGCTAATTATCTAATGGTAGAGTATGTGGCGGAAACATTAGCTTAGATGGCAACCTTGTGTTCAACCAGACTGAAAGATAATCCATGTGTGAGAAGACAAGAATTGCGAGACGCTATAAGCCTGACACTGAAGTGATGGTGATAAACCATCACATATTCCTTGCTATCTTGTCTGCAGGTCTGCTATTCCCCTTCTGGAACTGCACGCCGCAATTTCACACAACTGAGCCTTTCAACACCTGTGTTTCTCCATGCACATGCACGAGTGCGCGCGCGCGCACACACACACATTACCTCTGTTGGCTTCTGTGTCGAGTCTCTGTCCTGTTTGGGAAAGATTAAGAAAACATTTCAAAATTCATGGTTTATAGCCAGTGCTCAATTCATTATGGTTACCCTGAGTTAAATTCTGACTGAAATACCCTTCCCTGCCTATTTTTTTTTTTCCCCAAAATAAATCTCATCAGAGCTGGATTTCACACAGATTAATTCTTGCTTTCTTTGAGGTCAGTGAGCTGACATGAAAATACAGTTGCTTCGGTTTACTTTGTAAAGGATTAGCTGTGTACATAATTAGCGACATGCAGTCTGTTAAGGCACTAATGGGCGCAGCTGGCTGAGGGGAAGCAGGGATCAGACAGGGTAGAAGTAGAAGCCAATAGATAAAACATCCACAGCCTCCACTCCTTGGCTGTCCAAATGAACCAAATCCAAAAAAAACCCTCCTTAACCCATGTACTCTAGCTTTCATCATCAAGATCTGGTTACATCCCTCCTGAGCTGTAAGGCACAGCTCAGCAGCTTGGGTATCAGGGAACTCAGGAGCTTTTAGGAGTTTAGGCTGTCAAAAAAGAGCACAGGAATTGTCCTGATTTGATGACATTGTTAGAGGTTAGCTGCTTTTGGTTACTTCAAGACAGACCTAAACTGAAGCTATCACCAGACATACAAAGGCTCAGTATTTTGTTCCCAACCCCTTAAAACACAGTCACTCCAGACTGGATTTTATAACGCATTAATTACATGGCCTTCCAAAATTATTCGCCTTAAACACAGGTAGAAAGTAGTAGTAGGATGTACTTTCTTCTTGTCTTAAATCAGAAAAGTGTACCAACTACAGAAAAGAAACAAAATCCAACAACTTCATTAACTGAGCAAAAAGATAGCAAGAGTGTCTCAGGCAAATGCTTCATGTAAAAAAAAAAAAGAAAACAATTAGAGCACCTGTGTTTTTAAGGATAGATTTTCTCCTTTAATAAAATCTGGAAGATGTCACATGTACATGACCATTGCTAACACATGACATGAGGAGCCCTACTCTGACTCAGAATTTCTCAGAAGAAAGCAACAGAGCATCCACAAGGTCACTGCCACAACAGAGATGTCACCTCTATTTCTAAGGGGATGGGAGGAAGTAAGAGACCAAACCAACCACTTCAGATGTCTCTTTTCTCAAACTGCTCAGACTGCTGGACTTCTGCAGTGAAGAAGTTCTGAAACAACAACATAAAAACCAAGCCAAGTTACTGGAGTTAAATTTGCTAAGATAAACATGCTCTCAGGAATCCACTTTAAAGAAAGCATTATAATACATGATGAGATATACTAAAAACAAAAGATGTTTTGAATTAAGGCAATTGATACCCACACAATTTGCTGAGATACTGTAAGAACCTCCACATCATAACTACTGCTGCTAATGCTTCAGTGACGTGATGCCTACCTTTGGATATTTTTGGCTTCTTGTTTAATGTTATATCTTCAGAAGCACAAGCAGATGTTACACAGGCAAAGGAACTGATATAAACAAAAGCTATGACAAAAAAGTATTTTTAGCAACAGGCTTCTGACTAATTTAATCCTTAAAGAAGCCAAGCACTTTAAGTCAAACTTGTGTGTTTTAGTATTTTATCTTCAGTTCTATCTTCCATTCCGGATGAGATCTCTCCCAACTTCTGGTGGGACTTAGAGACTACAACACTTAATTCTGGTTGAAAAGAAAGTTACCATTGAAGTTTTTCCCGCAACCAGGTATAAAGTAAGAGTAACTTCACCGAATTTTACGAAGTTACCTATCTTTATACCAACATAAGGGGAGTAGAATCTGGCTTTAGGAATATTCTTGTGGCACTAAGTCACTCAAAATAAACACATATGCTGAGCCTCACACTGTGTAGCAGACAAACCCTGTTGACTTAGGCTCCTTACTAACAAATCGCTTTGACCCAACTTTGAGTTCACAAATGGTCCCACTGATTTCCCTTGGGAATATGGTTGTGTGGCAGAAATTAAAATTATTATTTTCTCCTTGTAGTCAGCTGATCACCTTCCCCACACTATCAAAAGAAAAAAGCAAATCATGTGTGCATGTATTACAAAAAACTGTAAATTTCAAATTACATTGACAGTCTACAACCCATTTAGTGATGTTTTACAATGTAAAAGAAATTAACTGCATATGTGCACAGATAAAGCATTGGAAAATAATAAGCACAAAAACAGTGAACATGAGCAGAAAACTACCACCACTAAATATGACCTTGGCTAGAATTAGTGTATGTAAAATATGGCGGGTGCGTTGTGGGGGGGTTTCAAGTCGACAATCACATATAAATATGTTTCCTAAACATTTTTGATTATGATACTTACACTGGACTATCACACAGCTTAGTTTCTGGGGAGGAACCTGTTGATCTTCCTTCACTGTAAAAACAAAACGATATGAAAACAGTAAGGCATTTGGGGATCCCTCATCCAAATACCTTGCTGATACAGAAAACCTATCATCTCAGCCTGCTTTATCCTGTTTTCACTTCAGTTGTTATGGTACTAACACATGGCAAATTTTCCCCTCTGCAGCGGCAAGTCTTGTAAAAGATAAAGGACAAAGGTGAGTTTAAGAGTCTCAGGAAAGATAACTCACACTGTAAGTTGATGACAATATTGCACTATTCAGCTTAAATAAATAAATGCAGAGGCTACAGCATGTACAGGGTCTGCAGCAGCACCAAATAGTGGAGGTGACTGGCTTCCTGTGAGTCGCCCACAGCGTGGGGCATTTTGCTGCATGTTAGTGCTTTGTTTGTTTTTTTCCAAGACAGGACAGAGATGATATCCCTGCTGGTAATGGCTAGAGCAAGCAGAGCTGGTCTTATGGTCAGTATGCTTTCCTTGACTGGAACTGGAATGATCACACATCAACTTCTGCTTACACTGATTTTTCACATCAAGATTGATGATGGTTTTAAGCCAACAAGATTTCCTTGCCTCTGGATTCTTAGTATTTGATACTCATTTAGATAAAGCCAGGGATTTAGACCCAGAAGAAAAAACCTTAGCACAGCCTTTGTCTAGCTGTGAGTCCAGTGTGTTTTTCAGTACTCCTTGCAATGCCAGTCCAGATCTGCAGGGGCCGGGTTTCCTCACCCGGACAAGGAGGGTGCAGGCTCAGAAACGCTGGAGGAAGCTGACAGCCACTTCTCACCCAGGAGAGGCTGCCACTGGGCTCAAGCATGGGGGCCCCTGGGTGCCACAGCTCAGTCACAGCCCCGGGGTGCAGCCACGCATCCTCATCCCGGCTTCCCTTGGGACACTACACATTTAACGCAGCTTTCAAAATCTCAGGCAGGGCTCTCATAAGAGTGAGTGAAGAAATATCTTTGCATTTCATCATGCCAAAGGATGGCAGCAAGGATATCTCTTTCTCTGATCTTTTGAAATGTCGCTTGGGTTTCCCTCTGGGGCTCCATTAACACCTTAAGGTTAGAGCCAGACAGTCCTTTTGCTGCAGTTTTGGCAGTGCCTTACACCAGTCTTTAGCAACTGTGGAAAACGTCTGAATGCAGATCATAAGGAATGCATTTGTGCTAGCGCAGCCAACATTATCTCAGCCAGACCTAGATGATGTAAACCTAGATAAAAATAATGATACTGTGTCCTTCATTACATTAGAACAGTTTTTCTCTCCTTCTGTTCATTTCTTACGAAGCAGCTGGTACAGAGTATGAGTACTGCTACAAGCAACGGCAACCAAACTAATGCTTGCTTACTGAAAAAGATTTAATCAATGCACTTCACGAACATAAGCTTAGTTTGCTATAGCTAGTTAAGTGAATGCTAGCCTTGTTTAACTGACTTAATGACTTGACAATACAGTAACTGACAGACTATTACTCTCATTAAACATCACAGAATATTTGATTTACAATTGAAAAATACATGGAAACAGTAATACCTCATTTCACTGGCAGGATCTGGCCTAGGCTGTGTTTTCACCTTCTCTGCAACAGTTTCTGAGCTCTTGGATGTTGATGAAAAAGAAGGGATTGAAATCTGTAAAATACTGGTGTGGATCTGTAGAGAATTCTAAAAAGAATGAAGAATATGTGTTTTGAGCTGAAATTAAGTGTCACAAATAAAAAAAGAGTAACAGATAAACTATGAAAAGAAGGTTCTGAAATAAGGTTTTTTAAAGTGGGTTTTTTTTCTTTCTTTCTATTGGAATACAATGATTTACTACTTGAAATATGGCACTGATGCTCAAACATGAATTACTGCACAGATAAGCTACAGCATTGACAAAAATCTCACAAGTCTCCCAAAGCTGCCTGCTAAATCTATCTCTACCACAGATGCGATGAAGGGTAGTTCCCTTTTCAGGTTCACTCCTGTCCTCCGCCACTCAGAGAATACAAAAACGCTGCTAAACATTTAATTTAATTTCATTTCATTTTCTTCACAGTGTGTTCATGCTGCTTAGTGAAGCCAGGTCCCTGCTCTGACTCAGAGCTTTAAGAGAAGAGATCTACAGTTTGTTACTGGAAAATGCAATTGTAAAAATCAGAGATTGGACCACAACTTACTTATCACTTAACTGAATGGATGTAATAATGATTGCATCCTTTTAAATATGACAGGATATATTAAGTAAGTCCCAACATGTTTACTTCAAGCTCCTGAAAAATTAAATGCAGCTCCTAAAATAGCTTTGTGTGACATGAAAATTAATTTCTCTGTTTGATAGGAAAAGTAGTTTAGATCCGTCCTTATGACAAATACATATATTTGCTGTTTCCTAATCCCATTTGATTATTAAGAAATACAAATTTAACTGAACTCAAACAAAACTCCTCCGCACCTTTCACAAGACAACTACATTCTCCAATAGGATATGGGACATTACTAAAACCTATGCAACTCAGAAAAAAATCTTTTCAGAAACTTGACTTTTGGCATCTGCAATGTGAAACCAGCACAAGCAATGTTTTTAAGGAGTGATGGCATTAATGGGGAAAAAAAAAAGATACCTCTTCGTGAATATTCACATTAAACTCATCGTGGATTGGAGATGCTGTTACTGGGGTTGGGGATGGGCTTTTCTCTGCATCAGTCAGACTTGGTGTGTCCAATAAAACCGTGGAAACAGACCCTGAATTGAAGAAGTCTTCACAGTCACTTTCCTTGCCTGAAGGGAGAGAAGATGGAAACTTGTTGGCTGGATACATGATGACCCTGGCTCCCACGCAAGGCACAGCAGTGTGCTCGTTTATGGTCAAGAAGGGGAGAGGCTAGGATTTTTATTTTTTTTTAGGACAGACTACAACAGGAGAAGGGGAGTCACTGTGAAATGTTGCTTCCCAATTCAACCACTACAATATAGCAGATTTAGAGCAGAGGAAGCACATACATCTGACAACAAAAAGCCCAGCAAATGCCCTCAGGGCATTTAGTGGGATCGGTTTCAACAAGCTTAATAAACTGGAGTAGTTATTTCCTGTCCTGTGTTCTGGAATTTCAATCTAAATACTTCTTTTCCCTTATTCACTAGGGAAAGACCAGGGGGTCAAGTCTGCCTGAAACTTAAGATGTCTCTACGGTATCTTCAAGTTAACCACAGGAAAAATGCAGCCCACCGCACAAGAGTCTAGCGCCAGCTTTTAAGTGACTACATTACGTTTGCAGACTGCCACAAACTGAGCGTGTGTCTCATTTAGTTAATGCCGTAGCCCGCACCAGCATCTGGCATCCTCTGTTCTTAATGAGCGACCTGCTGCTCCTGAACTGCCTCAGTACTACCAGAAGGCTTGGACCTCCACACTTGTCATCGATACCAGAGTACTGACCCTGACAAGAAAAAGTTAAAGGTAACCAATACTTTCTAAAAAGTGAGCAGAAACCTAGCACTCATTGCCAAAGATCTGATACAAATACAAGCCAAAGCGCGTTGACAGCAAAAGCCTCTCTTGCCCATTTTTGCTCCATGAACTGACCATGAAGCAGAGTTCCCAGAGACTCAAGGTCTGTTTTAACATCCTCCTGGATTTTGAAGGCATTGCACCGCACAAAAGAGCAATACCTATTTAAAAAATGTTACTCCTCCAACGCTCAGTATGGTGCTTTGCCCTCATCACCACCTTACCTCTTCCCTCACTCACTATGTGTTTTCCCAGCCTTGGCAGATTAAAGACACGCAGCTGTGTCCTTAGTTCCCCTGAGTGCTAGTTTCGAGAAAGGAAAAGCCCGTAAATACTGAGATCCAAAGCCCACAGATGATGAGGACTGCCTGATCTCAACTCCCTTACAACAAGGGAGAGGGAACCACCTATTAACAGAGTGGTGGCAAAAATGCTTCCCTGTGTGACCCATGGTCAAGCCAAGCCAGTTTTTAGCCCAACATGCTCTGGGCACACACCAGTTCCCATCCCGTTTACATCCATGATGTCAGAGTTACAGAAGCTGCTTCCTGAACCCACCACTGCACCCACCTCAGGACTGCAGTGCTCGTCGAGGAGCAGGACAGGCAGCTGGAGACCATGGCCGAGGGCTTTCACACAGCCCTGTAAATCAGCCGGTGCCCTCAGGAGCGGAGGTCAGGATCTCCTTGCTGCAGTCACTGCCTCCCCAAAAGGGTGGCCTCTCAAAAGCCAGGCAGAAGCAAAGATGGGCCCCAGGAACCTCTCTTTTCCCTGAATCTCACCCCCAGTCTAGACAGCGTGTGCAGATGGGGCTCTGCCCACCACTTTTCCTGCTTTGGCCCAAGACAGCAGACCCAAGAGGCCAAATGTGAATCCACCACCACAAAAATACATATTTGCCTCTTCATTCATTTCTGGCTATTGACAATCTTCACTCTTTGAAAGGATCCCTGAGGGCTCCTACATCCCTCTCCTAAGAAGATCATCCACCTCCAACATTTGCACAGCCAACAAAAGCCACAAGCCCTTGTCTGCCCTAAAGAAGCTCAGGCAATGAGCTCGGGTCAATTCAAGGCCCGTGGAAGGCTGTGTGTGAAGGCTGGCCTTCGGAGGACTCAGTGACAAAGGAGGTTTCCATAACAAGGTAATACAACACTGTGCTGCACAGACTTTTAAGTTGCGCATATATTACACGTGCATACATTATCAGAATGCTAATGTCTAAAATTTGCTGGGGACGGGTCTTTCAAGGAGGGTGACCTACAAAATGCAACTTGAGCACTGAAAGAACAGGGTGATGCAGGGGAAAAAAATCCATCCTAGGACTGTAATGCAAATAGACCGGGATTATTGCTGTAAAGAGAGAGGCTAATTTTCTAACATCTGTTTTCTGAAAACCCAGAACCATTACATTGTAATGCTCTACATGTGTTTCTTTTGCTTTTCTTTTAAGGGAGCAAGGAGAGAGACAGGGCATTCAGTGCAATTACATCAAACTGATGACCATCACCCTCCAAATCTGTTGCCTTTGGGGATCAGAAGCTCCTGGATCTGGAAACCTCCACCAGTCTTAGAATATATGGAATGGACCATTATGTGTTATGGTATGTATTACAGCCACCATTTCAGCCACGCAGTTAAGCTCATTATCTGGTGGCAGAGAAAGTGGGGTTTTTGGGGGTATGTGAAAAAAGACTGGTAGGAAAAGCCCATCTGTGGTAAGGAAGGAGAACTGTTCCACAGCTGCTGCACATGGTGGTTTGTGAAGGCTTCATTACATGCCAAAGGTGTGGTGTGTCATCATAACACAGTCCTGGCAGCACATCCACTTCGCTACGGACATTTTTGCAGCTCTTGGGCATTGCTATTACAGCGCGCACAGCCACTGGGGCAGTGCTGGTTTGGCTTGTAGGAACGTGCATGCTTAGGCACTGCTCTGCTCAGCTCCCAACCGCTCCCCAGGCATACATGCAAGAGGGGGGAACAGCAATTTTTAGCAGTTAATGTAGCAGCCAGCCCTGAAAGGCATTTCGGGAGGCTATGGAAAGAACCTGAGAGCTTATCATGTTCAAACTGATTTTACAAGGGGAAATAAGCAACGTGACAATAATAGTTACTACCACCAGATGGTAAATGGGACAGAACCCAAATGTGCAGCTTCCTGAACAAAAAAGGCAATTCACCATTTCACACCAGTTAAAGAACTGGCCTTTACTCTAAGAGATGCCTCCAAAGATAATAAGCCTAAGAGTCAACATAACACTACCACAATGCACCTAGAGTTTAAATGAGAGTAAAGTTTAATTTTTTTTTTTATTGTACAATACCTTTTTTACCTTGAGCCAATATCACCATGTCTTGAACCTTCTTGTACCTATTCAGAGATTGCCGAAGCTCTTCTATCTTCCGATCCTAAAATAAAGGAAAGTTGGGACCATACTTCTTCCTTCAGTAAATCAAAAATAAGCAATACAAATACTAAGATACTCTTCAGTTTAATTGCTTGTGAGTCTAAAAGGAATTTGAAGTGTGGATGGGACAGGACCCAGAACTCTTGAGAGGCTTTGAAATATCAAAACTGGTATTTAGCAAAAACTATCATCTGGTTAATCACCAGAATTGTCCCAGCCTTGAAAGTGGATTTCAGCTCCTTCGTTAAGTCAAAGGTAGAGTATAATACATTTGCCATGTACAAAGAAAGCAGTAATCAAAGGATTTAGTGCTTTGGTGATCAAAAGAAAACGTCCTACAAAATGCACATGCATATGAATGCGCAAAATCATACATGAAAACAATTCATACTTTACAGAATGCCCTTTTGGAAACGCAGCCTGTCATATCTCATGGGACTTGTATGGAACTCTTTACATTTTCAGAACACAGCGTAAATTGCAGTTGCACCAAACTGAATGACACAACAGTGCAATGACTCTGTGTACATGTGACTGTTCATAAATGCTCAGTTATAGTCCCGTAAAGGCACTGCAGTGCTGCTGACTATAGTGATTCTTACAACTGATTGTTTGAAACAAAAGACTGATTCTTACAAATTTGATTTTTTTTAACTGAATTGTGACAAGTTTGTATGTGAAGATTTTCTTAGATATTTAACTCAAACTGATGAATGATTACTGAAAAAATAATGACTTTGCTACCTTCTCTTCATTTGCTGCCATTAGAGATTCTACCGCCTTCTTCATTTTCTGTACCTCTATATCTAAAAACACAATACAGTTCTCTAAGTCAATTTAAGTAAGACAGTGTAAGGAAATAAGAAAAAAAAACATAGAAGCAACTCGGTAACATCTGAAAGTAAATTTACAAATTAAAAGACAAAACATAAGCCACTTAAATTCTATTATAGATGGAAACACATAGAAGAAAACCCTTTTTCTTCAAAATCTTTTTTTTCTGACATTTTTATCAAGGAAATGACAAAATTCAGGAAATTTCGTTACCCGCCTCCCCAGCCTTAAGAAAATGGAAAAGTCAAGAATAAACCTACTACTTGACTTTCACTATCTCCATCTTTCAAATCATCAAATAATTGCAAAACAAAAAGTCCAAAATATAAAATACTACATTTGGAGTGCAATAAAACACATCCTCCTTACAACAGTCAACAAACATCCCATATGGCATCTCAAAAACCCACTATACAAAGCAATAGGATTAATGGATATGATGAAGAAAGCATTGTGCAGTGATGCTTAGTCTTAATTCAGTATGGATGTAGAAATGAGGACAGCACAATGGAATGATACAAGTATTTGCTGTGATGAGCAGTCATGCTAGAACACATACTGTAGTTCAGACTTGGAAAAGGTTCCTAATACAGATGACAGTGTTCTGCGCTTCATCTATAATCCTTATTTACAAAGAAGTGTAAATACATGGAAACATATGTTCTAACAAGGTTATATTTTGGAGGTATTCTGGACTGGAAATACAAAAATGGAAATAATCTCCATTTTTGCTAAGATTCTGCCTTGCATAAATGAGGTAAACTTAAAATTGTGTTACAAACATAAGCAGGTGGCCAAATTCACAGGCAAGAAAGCATTTTACCTTGTTTTAGCTTCCTAAAATTTCTCAGAAAACAAACAGAGTGGGAAGAACATTTTCCTCCTTAATGAAATGCAAGAAGAAAAGAAGCTGCCTGACTGGCTTTCTAGATGAAAGACATTTAGACACATTGGACTAAAACAGCTACTGATCCAGTTCCAATGATTTTCCCTCAGTTATACTAACTGAAAATCTGGTTTACAGGCTTGCAACTGCATTTCATTGAGAGGCAACTGTTTTGTGAGTCTCCATGAGACCAAATCTTTCTTTATCAGCTTTTCTTCAGAAAACTTTGTATTTCAAATGTGATACATCCACCCTTATTCTCAAACGTTACTCTAAGTGTAACTAAGGTTTATAGATGATGCAACCTAACACTGTTTGTTAAAACAGTTTTGCAAACACATGCAGAAAGCTATTCTGGAAAGCACTTCTGAAATGCAAATGCGTGTGGAAAGACACCGGAAACCTTACTTTTATCTTTGAGCTTCTTTTTACAATTTTCATCTGTGCAGGAAAATCCATTGGATTTGAAATTAGCATGAAGGTTATGACATCAAATAACTTTTAAGACAATACTGACACTTAAGAAGTCAACTGTTCCTCATGTATTATCGCAGAAGCAAGCAGCTCATGGTTTCAACCTGCACTCCCCTGGTGCTAACGTTCCTAATGACACAAGAGTCTCACTGCTCTCCTACGCAACTGCTTGTCTCAAGCATGTATTTTTCAACTGTACATTTTCACTCGTAAGGCCTCAGAAAAGGCTTATACCAACAGATTACTCTTAAGCTAACACTTTACTTGCAAAAGCCAACTAAGTGATAATGTACACATATTTGTTCAGAAAGCACAGTTCAGCTAATGGGCCGGATAACCAGCGTTATCTGCAAACAACATTACTTAATAGTGGTTTAAAGCAGAAAAAAAACAAAGTTCATCATGGCAGAAGATCTCCTGCTGAGTTATAACGAATACTAAACTAAAGCTGAGAACCAGAGGGTAATGACAGTTCAAGGCACACAGCAGCCCCCAGGAGGAAAAGCCCCCATGTAAGTAGTCATAAACGCCACAAAGTCAGACCTTGTTCACATTTAAATGTTCTAAAAAAAAAAAANGTCCTATTTAAATTAAAATTAAAAAAAAAAAAAAAAAAAAAAAAAAAAAAGGAATCATGGTTCGATGTGGTCACTTTTACTCATCTTTTGCAGTGCTTTTGAAAACAGATCACTTTAATAAATAAAATGTGACAATCTACACAGCATTTTCCTCCTCAGGTCAGGGGAGGAGACTAATTAATGTCTTGTGGTTGTATTTTTCTGAGAAACATACTTTAAAAGCACAACCTTAAAATCAGCAGTAACTATCAGTGAGATATATTCAGAAATGTAATTGCAGCAGGTCAAAAAAGTCTGGGGAAGATTTTTGTGAGACTCTAAAGAAAAATATCTATTTTTAAGTAAGTTCCCGAATCTAAGTTTCCCCAAAATAAATACTGATATTGTTTCTTTTTTGCAAGCAAATAAAAGAATTATCTGACACGTAAAATTTCTGTGCTAATTCATGCTTAATTAGGATTTAGATTTAACCAGTGCACTAATCCAGAATCAATCCTCAATTTCACCTACTTAGGGCTGGGTCCACGCTGAAGATTTGCTGGTACACATCAAACTTTGGTTTGCAGTATGGCTTTTCCCCTTCCTTACCAGTAAGAGGTGTACAAGCAAAGCCCAGCATAGATATCCACACAGAAAATTTCCTTCTCAATATCATCTTTTTGGGTAACTTGTTAATATTAGTTTAAGGATTTCTTTGCCAATATAAACTGCATCTTTTGAGGCACCATGCAGTCCACATAAAGAACTAATTAGTGATTACTTAGGCTAGTTTAAAGTTGATCAAGAACTTGCTATGACAGTAGGTTCAGCAGTTGCATCATGAACACTCCGTAAATATATTAAAAGTAAACACAAAGACAGAAAGTATATGAAAATTGAGGCTTTTATCTGTTATCTCCTGTACAACCATTCATGGAAACATGACCTCAGGTGAGGTGACTGAGGAGGACACAGTGAGAGAGCCTCTCTTCTTACCTCTGTCCAGTATTTCAATTCCTTCTCCTTTCAGCTTGCAAACCAGTTTTTCTTGCAACCTTTTTACCTCACCTTCCTTCTGCTCTAGTTTGTCTTTCAAAGCTGCCAGTTCATCCTGTAACAGACACAGAACCACTCAGTGACAGCTCCCACATGCATCTGAGATGTTTCCAAAATTCCCTCCTATGAAGCACAGTGGACAAGTCCTCAGCCGGTAGAAATGGCCGAGGGCCCCCTGACATTTACACTGGCTGAGGGTACATTCACTAAACCGCCTCTGAACATCACAACAGACCGCTGAGTCCATAAAAGGGCAAACTACGGTCTGAAAGTGTCACTCTTATTGATAATTAAAAAGAGATTTTACATCTAACTTTAAAAAAGAAAGAGTAAAGAAAAAAAAAAAAGGCAGTTTTATTATTTATTTAACTTTGCAGAGATAGAAAAATCACAGGTGATGAGGCTGAATGCTAAAATCTATGAACAGTTATTTTGGTATTTATTTTGAACATTCTGGGCAATTATGGAACTGTGCTTACACCAGGCTGAGGACAGTTTCAGAAATAACCACTTCTTTCTATGAAAGAAAAATCAATCACGACACCATCAAGCACATAAACACATACTGGAAAGCGGTTCAGATGAAAATGTGGTACCTCTGCCACAGTTTGGGTTTGCTGATCAAGCATTAGGAAAGGAAGCTTAGAGTAGAGATTCATGGGAATAAGACAGATGGTGTTTGGGGGAGTTGGGGTGTATTAGATAAATGCTGTCAAATTTTAACTTAGATCTAACCATCTGCACTAGCAAGTGACTGGCACAGATCCATGCATTTAACTTTTTAAAATTTGAGTCTAATCCTACCCAGTTCAGTAACATGTTTCTTTGATGTCCGAGGATCTCGTGCAACAGCATCATCAAGACAGGACCCTCAGTGCAAATGTACCCAATACTGAAAATTTAATTTGTTCAGTTTGTAAACAAAACAAGGCAAGACTCATAATTTTGGCATTTACAGCTTCTAACCAAATTTTCAAATCCTTAAAGGAATAAGCCAAACTAGAATACTGTGGCTTAGCTATATTCCTGAGCTTTCCTCAAAGTTCTATTGCAAATATAGAGTGATATCCACAACCCAAACCATGGCACAGACTACAGAATTTCCTGAAATTGGTTCCTGTTTGCTCTAAAGCATCATTAAAAAATAGATCGATCTTAAAATTGCCAAGAAATCAAAGATTCTTCCAGAACAGTGGTTGGGTAATACAATCCTCCAGTGCTCTAACTTGGTACTGATTTTGATGGGATTTCTGCCAGTGTAGGACCTATACTTCTCCAAAACAAGACCATCTCTTGGTCACTTGAGAAGCTGCTGTTATACCCATGGGCAACTAGAGCTGCATGTGGTTGCTGATGTGTATTTCTTCCCCTCAGTTCAAAACCCAATATGTAAATTTACACATGGGGGAGGGGACAGTATAAAAGAATCACTATTTTCTAGCTAGCTTTCCTGAATAAATTTTCTCTAAAAAAGGTGAGAAAAAGTTCCATTTGAATAATAAGCTACAGAAGAGGCAATCTTCTCTTGGAAGAGGAATGGTTTTAACCCAAGTCCAATTCCATTACGTGTAACCTATGCAAAGTTCACAACACTAAAATCCTCTCCCATCCAATATTAAAGCTGCTTACAAAGAATATCAACATAAAGAGCTTTCCACATCTAATGGGGATATTGCACTGCATACCAACACATGGCAATTAATGAAGAACAGAGCATGACAGCACGATGCAAGACAGACTGCAAAACAGTGAAACATGAAGGATTCCAAACAGGCCCAATGTTACCCAGAAACTACTACACCTTTAGCATCTGGCTTTTTTGCTCCATCCGCTGCTTTTCATACTGCATCTGACCCACTTTGATTTTCATACTAGAAAGTTTGGCCATTAAAGACTGGTAACAGAGACAGAGCAGTGAGAGAAAACTATAGATAGAAAAGAGACAAGGCTAAATGGCAAAGAGAAGTTAGACACTTACAGAAACAGGCTGCTAGAATTACTTAGGTGAATGCTTTCTCTTCAGAAGTGGCTGATTTTTAGCACATTTAGGAGAAAATAAATGCTCAGCTTTGGTCTCACCTATGGCATACACCTTAAGTACTGCAACTGGTGTTCCTTGATACATACGTGCAACAAGGATCTAAACAGGTAATAAATTTACTGTTAACAGCCAGCTGCATGGTAAATTATCCTTCATAAAAAAACAATGCCCAGATCTGAAAACCGTAGCGTGATATTTGGAAATAACCCCTGTTGCTGAGTAGCATAAAACCCCTGGGCCTGAGCGTGCTCAGGACTTTGCAGGGTGCAGGCAAGGGGTCGGGAAAAGAGAGTGAAACTTCTAAAGCCTGACTTACACCCATCTCTGCTTCTCCCCCTCAGCCCCACTTACTTTGGTTGTTTTCAGTTTTTTCTCATACTGGAGTCTTTCATTGTCCATTTCTCCCACTCTCAACCGCAATTCATTTATTTCCTGGATCAAATCCTGAGTGAGGGGAAAACCAAGATCAGAAGCAACAAAGAAATTCAGCTAACAAAACAGAACAATAGCTACCCATTGGTCGGACAGTAAAAGCAGAGCAGCAATAAAAGGCACTCTGTACGCAAAAGCACACCGCTCAAATTCATAGCTAAGTCACACAATTCAGAGCTTCCTAGATATCCCAGGACTGTATGTCTCAGTTTCTGCATTACTGCACTGAATGCAAGAGGGCAGCGGACAAATGGAGACATAAATGGAAATTGTGTTCCCTGTGCTGAGGGCCAAGAAAGGCCTCCTGCCCCTCTGGCTTCTCAACTGCTTGGATGTCCACCACTATGAGTGGGTAATGGAAAATCGTGGCAGTCATCCTTCAATACGCAGCAACCGCATTCTCCCCTTCCCAGTCCCTCCCACCCCAGGCTTGCCAGCCGTCACCCGCCTTTTCAACATATGAAGTGATTACAGTGTAAATTCACATTTCCGCCACTCAAATGAGCCCCTCTTACTGAGGGCTGAATGGAAGAGCCAACACTGGTTTCTACAAGCACAAAGGCACAATGGCACCGCTACATCCGAGCTTTAAAAATTCAGCCTGGTTTGGAAGAAACTCAGAGCCACCACCAACTCACATCTGAGCTCTTCAGGGGAATGGCTTGACATCCTGGCCATCCTCCTGGAGAGACCTACCAGGTCTGGAGGTCAGCCCTGAGTGCCAACAGCTCTACAGCTCCTTTCCGGCAGTGGTCTAACAAACCCTGAGCTTGCCCCACCAAGGTGCAAGGCGCTCTTTCTCCCAACCTCTTCATCCTCATTTCCAGGGGGAAATAGGATCTTAAGTGGCCAGTTGCAGACCTGCAGGAAGCCTGGGGGACAGCCAGGACAGAGTGTCCCTCCATATAAGAGATAACGAACCACAGCTTATTGGGAAAACGATCTTCCTGACAGCAGGGGAACACACTACCAGAAAGCTGTGGCTTTCACACAACTCAAAAATATCCAGCAAGCTTCTGCCTGACGTATATCTCACTGACCTTTAGTTTATGTAAGGACACCAGATCAATGTTACATTTGTGTGAAAAAAGAAAAAAAAAGGAAGAGGAAGAAGAAAAAAAAAAGAAAAAAGGGGGAAAAAAGGGAAAAGAAAAACAGAAAAAAGAAAAAAAAACAGTTTCTCAGCAGCTACTGTAATGCTCTATCACCAGGAAACTCTTCAAAAGAGGAGATAAGCTCTTTGTGCACCCTAGAAAACATAAAAGAACTTGAACTGCAGTATAACGGCTTTTAAGCTACCAAGATAACATGGTACTTTGGTTGACTTGTCTTCCTACTTGGTAAGGGAAATCCTACCCATGTCTAGCAATGCTATACATCGAGCTCACAACTGTAAGAATTTTTCAGACCTACGTGTATAATTAGCAGAGATTTACAATTTATAAATTAATAAACCAGCAGCTGACATTTAAAGGGTATTCATGGGTCCTGGGTAACACCTGCCTTCCAGCTCCACACCACATTTTCTGAGCTTACAAGCCTCTGGTTATTATTCTGTACTTAATGAATCTGATGGTAACTGTATTTCTTTAGCAAGATCCAAGCTCAATTACCAGAACTACAAGGAACATAAAAATACAGAACATTTTGAAGCTATTAGTAATTACTACTGCTAATGTATGACTTTCTGATTTCGACACACCTGTAATTCCTCACTGATTCTTCAATGTGTGACCTTTACAAAGGACATCGCTCTTCTAAGCATAAATATACATGGATGTCAGTCTGCATGACTACATTAATTGAGATATTTCTTATCAACACCAAGTGTTTGAGATCTCTAACAAATCTTTGTTCCCAGGTCTGATGGTCAGCTTTGACACTATGACAATAGATTTGTTTGGGGCTTTTCTCTCTTGCAGCATCATTTTTGCTTTGGCATGATCCAATGTCAAAATATGCTGTGTAGCAGTAACTGCTGAGGTTGCTGCCTACAGATTTATCACTTGAACTCTGTGGCTTTTAAAATACTGCAGGAGGAGAGGGAAACCAGTTATCTCTATTCAAAGGGCCACTTTGAGCAAAAGAAATAACCCAAAACTCTGCTACTTTTATGAAAAAAGTTAGCGCAACCCATACTGATTAACAGAAATGTCAAGATGTACTCACAATGTCACGGAAAACAAAGCAATCTTGCAACTAGAATCCAAGAATGTAAGATCCTGGAGCAGAAACTAAGCTTTACTGCTTAATCTGTTATGGACCTGACGGGTAATGGGATACTTCACCACTGGTAACTGGTCACCAAAAATACCGTACAATTTGCTCAAGGGCTAAATAGAACTAAATACAAGTCCTAACAGCATGCTTTGCCCTAAAAATATTTTCAATTACTCTCTTGCAAGTGCAACATTAATTCATGTCTTAAGTTATCTGCAACACAGCAACTGTAAATGACATTCATTCTCATCTTTTTGAGGCAGAGTAGTACATTAAAGATTTATCAGGTTCCTCATTAGTACAAAAGAGATGGTCAAGCCTTGCATAAATGAGCAGAGCAAAAAGAAAAGGCCCAAACAGGGCTGTCTCCCCTGCTACTGAATTATTATTAAACTTTGGGCAAGCTACCAGAGGCAGAGACTGGTAAAGGCTCTGAGGTTCCCTAAGAAATCATAATTGTCCCAGTGTATTTCACTTTCCTGTTTGCTGCCTGGAAATATTTACCTTTTTCTTCCACTATTCTCTGTTTCACCAATTTTGACTACAAACCTTTCACAGCAAGGACTGTGCCTTGCCCCCTCCTGCAGCAGCCCCAGCAAGGAGATTGCAGCGTTGTTTGAAACCCGAAGGTGTCAACCATTGTGACGGGTTATGAGCTGAAGAGCTTTTGGGACCGGTGTGACGCTTGAGGCGTGCGTGTCCCCATGGCACTCAGGGTGTGGTAGAGGTTCATCAGGATCTGAGAGCTGAGCAAAAACCCACCCAGTTCCCTGGCTGACTTGGATGAACCAGCAGTAAAACAGTCGCCCACATGGTGGCCAGTGTACGGCACCTGCTCTGCTTGCATTTAATATCTCCTCTTCGGGCACCCATAAATGGGTTAAAATACCTGCCCTGGGCATAATGCATGTTCCTGTCTTAAAAACCTGCAAAACAGGCAAGAGCCTTTAAATGGTCCTCTGCTGACCCAGGGTCAGGTCCCTCCATGCAAACACCCAACAGCTACAGCTGTTCCTTGCGCAGATCCACGAATGGAGCTGATGTGCTGGGACATACAGACTCCTATTTCCCAAAGCTTCTCCCTTCCCTGCTCATGTTACTTGCGCTCTTCACGGCAGGGCCAGGGAAGCACAAAAAAAAGCAATGATAACTTTAAGTTTCAGAGGTCAGAGGCTTCCTTACTGGCACTGGAAACACAAACTACATTCGTCAGTTTGCTCTGCTCAGAAATTCATCTGCAAAAAGGAGACTGGTGGTGTTTAAATTATGAAGAATTTCCCATGAGTGAGCCAGTTTAACCTCTGGCTGCTGCTTCAAACACTGTGTCTGTTTATGGACTCCTCCCTAAATAAACTCCCTTGTATGATATTTTTTTACATAAACTCAGCCCAACCCAGACCACCCGTGCTCCTTAAGGAAAATAACAGTGGTGTCTGCTGAGAAAGTGGCAAGACTGGAACGATTTAAAGAACAGATCAATTGTAAATCTCTATTAAGCATACAATTAGCTTTGAAAAAACTATGTATTTGTGAACATCTAGACAGTAAAGTTCTAGAGCATAAAGGAAAAAATGCTTACAGATCTAGTGAAGCATCTTGTTTAGAGAAAGAATGGTGAATACGAGAAACCTACCAAGCTGGAATGGGAAGTTGCAATGAAAGACATAAGTAAAAACTAGGTAATATGAAGGATCTAATCTTAATGGTAATTCTGTAGGAGACAGTAGCTCCACAAAAGTTGTTTTAAGATGTCAATGTTGTGGTTTTTTTCTTTTCACTTTCTTTTCCCTAAATAAAAACAGAAGCAATATTCATAGTTTATCTTTCTCAGCTTATGATTTTTTTCCATTTTGAACACTGCATGTAAACGCCATAATATTTTACAGTAGCATATTTTAAATAGTCATTTAAATACTCAGCTCTGCTGAAATAATTGATTGTCTATTACTTTAAACAGGAATATAATTAGATTAACACTGAATACAATATTCTGTACTTCTGAATAAGTACTGCCTCCAAAATACCTGTTAGAGATTTTGCATGGCTGAGACCCTTACAACTAACGAGCCATTCATTTTCCACCCAACAAAACGGGAATTAAGACATCTTACCCTTTTCAGTGTCTAAGCCTAAGCCTTTTTACAGCTATAAACTGTTGAAACAAAGAAGAAACACGATAATAATTTCTATCACACTAAACTACATCATTCTGGTTTTCAAAGAGAAGGAGGAACATTTTAGTAATAGTTCATTAGTTCTGGCATAAATATTCAGGATGTAAATCTATATAGCCTCTAATTATAGGAATTGCCTTTTAAACATAATCTAGTTTATCTTATTTTTATCAAAGACATTAAGCATATTTCAAGGTATTCAGAGAGAAAGGCCTTCATAGCTGGTAAGCCTCTTGCAGAGAGCCTACAGAGTTGCAGTGCACGTTGCGGGCCCCACACTGTCACTACTTTTCTGGGAACAGAGGTAGCTCCACGTCTGCTGAGTTGTGCTATTAAGTTATGGAGAGACTGCAGTCTGGGGGGAGAATAAAGGAAAGGGGAGTACAGGAAAGCTCAGCAAAGAATCATATTTAATAAAAGTAAGTATAGAAAGAAAGGAAGTAAATTACTCAAAGCCCAATCACTTTTGTTACCTGTTTTGGAAAGCACAAGAAAGCACAGGGTGTTTACAAATGGTCACAAAGTGGGATCCAGTTCTGAAAGCACCCACTCACTGCAGTCGTTTGGACCAAACCTTGCCTCCCCAAAGTCATTTACTGCTGATGTCAACTCATTTATCAATCGTTCGGGGTTCTTATGATAGGTGTCAGGATACAGGTGAAGAGAGACATCTGTTGTATGCTGTAATTCATGAAAGAGCTGAACACTGTGTGGGCAGAGACCTCATAGGAGCTGAGAAAGCAGCCAGCTAAATACTCCTCCTGTGAACGCAGACGACCTTCAACAATTCCCTCCACCTTTCCCCCGCCAATTTCTGCAGCATTGCCGTGCACGGTACTTACCTGGACTACAAAATCAGCTGCTTTTAAGGCAATGCTGTGATCCTTCACGTAACACCTGCCATCAAACTAGAGGACAAGGTAACAGCAGGCAATGTGAATCCAACCCACAGCCTGGCAGCACCCAGATGTGCTACACTGCAGGAACAGACACTGCCACCACTACGTAAATGATCACCACCTTTCAAATCTGAATATGATTAATTAGTTTTCAATCTGTGGACTTCTTTGGGTCTGTGGATTACTTCAGACAGGCCCAAAGAAAGTCTAACTTGCTCTTACACTTGCAGTACAATTAAGGAATGACACTTCACTGGAAAATATGTAGGAAATTGGAAGGGAGTTGGTAAACTACTGATTGAAGTGCAAAGGGCAAATCGTCCTCCTGTGATGATATTATGGCTTCTTCCCTTCTAGAAATGAATGACATCTGGAACATCCACAATATGAACATCTGACATTTCAGCTCATTTATGAACCCAGAACTGGATTTTGTTCTGGGCAGACTCCAAGTATTTCTGCTATGGGGTATGCCTCCCTTGCAGCAAAGTTTTGCCTGATTATTGGAGCTTCCTGGAAAAACTGGGTTTGCCTACCTGCACTGTTATGAGGCTTTCTGGCTTCAAACACGAGCAAGGATCAGCTACACAGATCCACAGTGCACAGAGGGCAAATACCCCAGGAGAATGCTGCCAGGGATGGAAGCTCCAGGCTGCAGCTCTGCCGGGTGTTGTACACTGCTGAGCTGAAGCCAGGCTGAGATGAGTAACCACAGGCCTCTCGGTCCTGGGCTTCTGTGGGGCTGGGGTTTGAAGTGAGGCTTCAAAATGCCCTCACACTGAGTCATCTTGCTCTCTCTGTTACTGAAACCAAAAGTTATGTCTTGTACTGTGCTGTGTCTTTGCACATGCATGATTTTTGCACTTGCAATGGGCTTAAGCGTTTGCCTCAGACATGCCTTACCAAGACAACAGTTTGAAGTTGGCACAGGAGAGTGCAGTATGTTCATGATTTTATTTAAATCCATTCTAAATGCCATCACTCCTGAGATCTGATGGCAAGAATCAAAAACTGGTTTTGGAAATCTTTCTTTGTAAAACCAAAGTTTACCAAAGAGGACACTTTATTTTAAGAGACAAGTTTTAACCTTAAAGATGAGTTCCCTTCTTGACTGGAAGGGGGAAAATTCCCAGGAAATTTTCAGGTAATGTGAAGCCACACTCAGCTTTCACAATTTCTTCAGTTGGGTTTTTACTCACCTCTGTGTCTCTGAATCTGTCTTCATAGTCCAATCTATCCTTTTCTACAGATGTCAGCTTTAACTTCAGAGTGGAAATCTCTGCCATAAGATCCAGCTTCTGAGTTTCAAGGGATGTTCTGCTCAGAAGCTCCTGATTCAATTTAAAGAGAACAGAATTATTCATCCAAAGGGAAGAAATCAGTTATTTATTTCTACAACTAAAGGCCTCTTTCATAGGGAAAAGCATCACACTCTTCTTCCTTGCACTTTCTGAAGCCTTGGGACACAGCTATTACCCATCTGCCAGACTCCAGGCACTAGGATGCATCTGAGATCACAGGGGCACTATCACAGGTTGGCTGCCAGTATGAGAAAAAAGCTTGTCTGTCATTACAGTTGCTCCGGGCAGCAAGGAGCCTTGAGAGGAATCCACCCATCCTGCCAGAGGCTTTAATCCAAGTGCCTTTGAAGTTCAGTGGGGAAAGGCTCAAAGAAGAGCGGGACTGGATTCCTACAGTGTAAAGCCACACTGACATTACTAAGTACAAAGACTTTAAAGCGAATATGGTAGAAAATTATCACTTAGATAAGAGATATCAAGGGGTGCAACACCTTGAACTGAAGCGCACTGCTCTCACTGAAGCAAAACACAGTTTGTTAAGACAGAACAAAGACGGCGAGACAGACATGTGCCTGTGAAATACCTGCTGCAGCATCTCTTCTGTGGCATTTAGTTTCTCCCTGTGCTCCTCTAGACAGAACTCCAGATCCCGAATCTTTTCTCCCTGGGCCTCCACCTGGTCTGTAAGCACACTTACCTGCACAGCAGAGAAAAAGGGATTCATGTAAGTACCTCATACCCATACCACATGTGTCACCTGAAGAACTGTATGTCAGTAACAGCGCTGGCTGGGACACTGATGAAATGGGACCACGGGAGGAGGAGAAGCAGCAAAGCTCTGCAGAGGACATGACATGTGGCAAAGGTGACAGGAGAGGAGGGAAAGCTCTCCCCTCGTGCTTGCTGGAATTTCAGCCGAAGTTCTGGCGGATGTGCTGCAATTCTGCATCTCCCCTCCTCACTTTTCCTGGGAGTTTTCACAAGGGGTGGCTGCTGCATTCTACAGCCAACAACTATGTCTTCGCTGTGACAATGCATTGACTAAAGCCCACTAACTCCTGCCTTAACAACCAAATAGCAGCTAAATCTCACTCCATGGAACTTATTCTGCTTTCCAAGTGACTGCACGCAGTGTGTCACTGCATACACCTTCTCCTTTTCAGAACAATGAGAGCAAAACAGGTTAAAACACACAGACTGAGAGAAGAAAGACCAAGACAACACCTTTGAGGCTCCACACCAATTCCCATTTTGCCTTTTCTGAATGAATTCTTTGTTTAAACAGGCTCTTTTGAGGAAATCTGCAGTACCGCTGGGAACGAGGGCAAGCTGCCTGGAACAGAGCTGGGCGTTGCAACAGCCTTTAGGCCAGGTCCATGTCAGGGAACTGCAGCGTTCCTGTGCTGCGCAGGGGATGCCAGGTAGTCCCAACCCTAATGGCAGGAGTAAGCCAGCTGGCAAGGGTACCCAGGGCTGGTCCAGTCCAGCTCAGCAGCAGGTGAGCAGGACCTCCAAAGAGCTGCTCATCTCCTCCTGCCTGTCAGCCAGTCCTGCAGCTCTTGTCACCTTGCACGAGGACAGGACATCTGTCACAGATGTGGACAGTATGTGAATGGTCATGGGAAAAGGTGATCTGAAGGATATACGTGCATGTAAGAAGGTGGTTGCTCTGCAGACCTGCTTGCCTAGCAAGGTTCAACAGGAGCTCAGATGCAGAGAAAGAAAGGCCTTTAGATTTTTCCTACAATCTAAGTTCACAACTATCCTTAATCTGGGTTAAGTCTCTGGTATCAGCAAGCCTTCTCAACTCTGTCTAAAATGACACAACTGCAAATAAATCCTCAGAGGTTTTATCACATACATGCAAGAGCAGAAAAAAATAATTTGACTACTCACTTGCAGAACAAGAGATTCCTTATCATTTTCCAGACGAGCCAGCCTTTCTTGATACACATCTCCATTTCCAGATATGTGTCCATTAGTCTGAAAAAGACAGCAAATATTGTGTTGTCAGCTATCATACCATAAGCATCATTCAACATTATCAACACGCTTAAGAAGTATTTTTAGTCTGCACAGTTCAAGAACAGATTTAAAGTATTCTCCAGCCTGCAAAGGGTTACAAATCAAATAAACCGTCAACAAAGGATATAAGACCACCATTCAGGACAAGAATTGTTCAGAGGCTTAAAGATGAGAAAGGAAGAACCTTTTGGTGACCCAATTCTGCAAAATTCACTTACTGTGCATTCAGCATTTTGTTAACCAAATTTGTGCTCAATGATGTACTATGCTAAGGCATACTCGCAAAGACATAAATACCCCGAGACATTCAGGAAGTGAAAAAAATCAACGTACAATCTACAAACTGTGCATTATGCTTCTTGCAAGTCAAACCATTTTTTCTAAAACACACAGTAAGAGACATCCTTTTACATCAGGCACATTTTACTGGGTATGGGTGAATGTCTGCACTCTAAACGCATTTCTTTGTAAAGCTGCCTGAGGCTAAAGAGAAACAAGAACACATGTTAATGCTATCAGAGAGTTCAGAGGCATCAGCAACTTACTTTCTTCATAATAACTTCAATGCTCTTGAGCAGCGAGAAGGATTTTACTCTATTCATATTCAAAGCTGTCTCAAAGCACTTTGTGATGGACGCCACAATCAGATCTCAGCTCAGAAAATAAATTCTCATTCCCATCACTGCATAAATTGCTTAGAGGAGTCTGAGAAGCTGCTCTGAAATCCAGCGCACTCAGCAGAGACTCCCACCGATGTTGAGGGGCCTTGATTTCCTTCTGAATATGTGATGAAAAGAAACTGGTCGACTGATCCTTGTGCCCCAGTGAGTCTGTAGCACAACTCTGCCTTGAGCGGCCACCACCACCAAGGAGCTGCAAGCCCCGGGCTCCTGCTTTGAATCTGCCTTTCAAGCAGCTCATCTTCCCCGATTGCAGAGGATGCCTCAGGAAACCTGCTGGCTAAAACTCCTTTTCTAAGTTACATGTCTGACCTTGGGTGGCGGGAGAAACTGCCTCATTTGAAACTGAAAGCATAAAACTCCTACCATCACCACTTAAAGATTGGACATGAAGCAAATGGGAGGGAGTACAAAGTATTTGACCTCACCTTAGTGCTCTCAAGAAATCAGGCTGTGTCCTGGCAGCTTTTAAAACAGTGTGCAGTAGCAAAGGTGTCTCCCAAGCGTACATGCGTGACTTTTACAAGGTGACCATAATATCTCCCCTGAAATCACTAGAGCTTGCTGGCAGACTAAGAAAGGATGCTCTTTTGTAATTTGTACTAATACCTCATATCATAATGACACCCTGTATCTGAATTATTTAGCAGTAAATTACTAGACCTGCTGACCATCCAGACACTAAGCACCAAGGCAGAAGTACTCTAAACTTCTGAGTTTGCCCTGTTTTTCCCCTGACCTCTACCAGAATTTAGCTCATACCATAGCATTTCCATTCAAGATCAGTAAGATCTTCAGTTTTCTAACACTTTAATTTAGGTGAAAGAAGTCAAAGAGCTTCCAAAATACACTTGTGAGCTGCCCAACCAGCAGATTATGGTTTAAATTTTGTAACTTGATTTGCATGTGAAATAAAAACCTGAGGGTTTTGCGTACTGTTGCTATTCTGTAGCTCCCTTCTCATTTAAAGTCTTCTTTAAATGAGTCTCAGGCACTAACTCAGTCTCCATAAGAACAGCATCCATATTTTGTAATATACAACACATTTATCAATCCAGTGTGTGTATCTGATGTAGGAAAGTGATATTCATCCCTCATTACAAGAAGGCAGCTGAGGTGCAAAGATGCCCCTCCATCCTGCCGGGTCTAGCATGAAAGCTCTTGTCAAAACACAGACTCGACTCCCTGCCTCCCAGGCACCACATCAGCGCCCTAACAACTGAACCTCCTGATACCTCTGGTCAGCCTACCAAACACAAATTAACTAAAACCAAAGACCGCGTGAAGAAAATACATCGAGGTAAGTATTGTTTTCACACTACAATGAAAATGTCTTTACGATGCTGTGAAAACTGATGAGGTGTTAAAGCAGAATGTTAGTCATTGTGCATAGCATCTTGCCAAGACACCTTTGTTGCTAAACTCCGTTCTCATTCCTCAAACAAATATCCTGTTCTGCTCAGCATGTCGTACTTGGTTTTAAAATAGGAGCATTTAGAGAGCGAGAGTTCAGGCTGCAGCTGCACATTGCCACGAGTAAGAAGGAGGTGGCGATGGGAACCCCAAACAGGACTGGAGTAAAGGTTGTTCTCCCACAAAACCAAATACAAAGATGACAGTGCTGGCAGTCACCAGAAATATTTTGTAAAATCTGTATAAAAACAGATCTCCTGTGGTACACTGAAAACAGAAAACCTTGTGTACCACCCAACAGTAGCTTCTTTTTTTGCCTGAAAGGTTAACTGCTGCATAATACCTAGGACTAACTCTTCATTTCAGGTATGAAAAGGCAAGAAAGCCATGGACTTTGGTTTCAGTGGGGAAAAAGATGACACTTAGAGAAAGGACGACACAGAAAGGCCACAGCAGCTATTTCGCAGAGCAGCAGCCCCAACACCTCCTACGGCGGTGCAGAGATCAGGGACCTGCAGGCAGGGGCCACACAATGCCTCCTGCATCTCTCCTCTGCGCTGTCTTTAGAGGTAAAAAGTTGATACCTGGCATGATCTTCTTCCGAGAGAGATGAGGAAGGAAAAGAGGAGATGAAACGCATGAAAAGAACAACTGGGTAATTATGGCTCTTTTTCATCAACAACTTAAAATCTATCTCCAATTAAGCGGTTAGACTTTGCGCGTGTTTTCAATTTAGGGATTAATTGCAAAATACTGTATGGGAAGAGAATGCAGGTTTACCCAGACTGATCTCAATCCTAAAAACAAAAGAACAGTTGTCACGATGCCACTGAGGCTTCACAGAAGTTTGAGGTTAAGCATTTACTTAAAATGCCTTATAAGATCAGACCCATTTCACTTAAAAACTCTGCAAGATCAATCTGTGGCTAATCTGTTAAACACATGTGTAAGCTTTGTCTGCAGTCATGTAAGTGAATCAACACCGCTCTGGAGGGAATTATTCCCGTAATAACTAGATGCATCGCCACACTTTCACAGCTTGCCTGTCCTCAGTCTTTAATCCATTTTCCCTGGAAGTGAGTTAGCATTCCGAAGTGCAGGCAAGTTTCTAATAGCTGCTGTTTTAAACCTCCTAATAAAAAAATTAAAAAAGCAAAACTGTTTCCTCTCAAATGCTCAATTCTCCTTCCAAAAATAAAACTCATTTTTAGCCTACTGCTGCTGCTACTCTCATTTCCCTCATCTTCTCTGCTGCTTTTGAGACAAAATAAGCAGCACAAATCACACTTTTCTTGCTGCAGATGCAATTGGATTTGTATAGAAAGAGCTGCCACTCCACAGCATTATTTTCTTGTACGGCAGATTGCACTGACTGTTTTGACCACCACAGCCCAGTCAACAGTTGGGCAAGTGAGCCGTCCCTGACATCTCTTTCCTGACCATCTGGAGTTAAATTAGAGCTCATCAACATGCTTATGTTGTTCAGATCATTATAATACACATTACCTACGCTTAGCTAAGCACAGCTACTGCTGTTCTGTCTGTTCACTCAGTTTTAGGGAGTCCCTTGCAAGGGGGCTCCTCCAGCCTCAGTTACCCCAACATCACTTTTCCAAGCCAAGTATTTGCCACCGTTTCCTCTGTCATGCAGAGCCGCGATAGCTTTACCCTCCGTAAATACCAATTCTGTCCCAAATTCATACTGGTCAAATCTGTCTGAACGCAATCTGTACCAGTGTTTAATCAGTTTGTGTGGGAGCCCACCGCTGCCCTCCCAAATCAACATCTCCTGCATTTCACGTCTCCCTACTCATCGCTCTGAATATTTGCAGCCTGCTCCAGATGCTCTGGCAGCAGGCAGGCAGACCTGCCGCTAAGCTTTTCCTAAAGTTTACAGATTAGTTCCTCCTTACAGAATGAGCAGGGGAAAAAAAACCCACAATCCCAGTCAAAAACACCCGCATTGTATTTTAAAGGCTTCACTACAATAGAAGTGAATTCTGAAAGAAAACTAGCTTAAGACAGATCTTCACTCTGAGGAGTTTACCTGAAACATTTCCTAAATATAAACAACACCGCTGTTGAATAGGAAAGATGCAAACGTTTCAAAAATATTCCGTTTCTTCAACAGCAGCTCAGCTGGTATCTGATACAAAGAGAAAGATGAAATGCTTATTCCCTACAAGCACTGCCACTCGGAGAAATGCAAGAGCCAGAACAAACACAGATAGCCTTACCTTATTTAGCCAGACGCAGTGTCCGTGAATGTCCCAGCTATACTCCATGCTGGTCATGACTATCTTCATGCATTTAAGGACACGAGCGACTGTGGCAGGCAGCCGAGGCTGAAAGCTGCAGCCCCAGCACTGTCACGGCTCCTCTGAACCGAGACGGAGAGGTTAAGTGACGGCAGGTTTCCTTGCCTAACCAAGGATGGAGGCAAATGTGGCAGCGGAGCAGGAGATGTGGGAAGCAGAGCCGTGAAGCAGCAGCGCTCCTTGCTCCTCAGGCGGAGCAAGCAGCTCCTCTGGGGAATTAACACATCAAAGCCCGGGAAGATCAGCCCTTCTTCCAACCTGAGCCTTTCACTGGGATCC
This sequence comes from Aramus guarauna, assembly GCA_013400195.1. Lineage (NCBI taxonomy): Eukaryota > Metazoa > Chordata > Aves > Gruiformes > Aramidae > Aramus > Aramus guarauna. The sequence continues at coordinate 137,329 of VXBL01006047.1, read as the reverse complement.
CAACACTCAAAGGCCAGGCAGAAAGGTGGAAGAGGATGGGAGGGGGATGGGGGGGAGGAAGCTGTGTAAACCGGACTGGGAGTAAGGGCAGCCCCACACAGGTGGCAGCTGGCCATCTTCAGCCTCACTCCTCGCTGAACAGCGTAACCCCCTCCTCTGCACCCTCCCAGTCCTGTGGAAATCATCCAACCAAAAACACATGAGAAAAGAGCGATTCTGATCCCTTTATCTGACTACAAGGTAAACAGGAGGGAATTTTCTTTCCTTGATGGGCTATTAATTTTAAAAGCTGGAAGAACACATGCAATTCACTTGTAGGTGCCAAGAAAAAGAGGAAGGAAAAAGTTGACTCAAGTGTCCCAGGTCTCACGAGTGGCTTGTCTCAAGTTTATGTCATACTTCAGAATGACATAAAGTGCAACAATAACAACCAACCCTGTCCTCACGTTAATGTTGCAATTTACCCAGTAACAGCAGCAGCATAACAAATCCTTAGTATTTTTGACCACAGAGCCTAGCTCCAGGAGTCCTGTGATTATCTCAAACCTCACAGCTTTTATTATTAAAGAAACATTTACAACTACCATTGATAGATAAAAATTTCAAAAAACATGAATACTGAATAACCCAGAACAAAAGAGCAGAGCAAAAGAGGAGCAGAAGCTGTATTTTTTAAGCCAGACTTATGCATTTTGGATTGGGAATGGTGATTCTCAATGGCTCTGCCATCTGGGGTGCCCTACACTCCAGTGCAGGACCACTCGGGTTGTTCTTACTGCTGATGAATTCATCCACGATGCATGAAGCTGCCATGCCAAGACGTGCTTATAAATGAGCCTGTATTATCTACCAGTGTTAAAAACACACCAGTCTGGAAGATCACCTTTAGCAAGAAGCGGCGTCCTGTGTTTCAAGAACTTTGAGGGCCAGATCTCTCATGGACAAAAAGTATTGCTGGGAGGCAGTTTATGATGACAAGCTGAAATGGTATCACAAGGCTCCTTTCATATTGTAACTTGAAGAGGGATCTCAAACAGGTTGTTTGGTGGTAAACGCCTATGTGCCACACATTACCATAGGACATTTCAATAGCTAAACTCAACACAAACAGAAGCTGAGCCAAATGAATGCGCTGTACGCCCACACTAAGACAATCAAACAACAAACTTTGGTTTGAAGACAAGATTTTTTCCATGAGTAAGAAATATGAGATGATTTCTGGCTAACCAAACTGCTTCCTCCACTTGGGAATCACCCTGTTGTCCAAACAGGCCAACATATCTCTTTAAGATTACAAGCTATGTTTATCCAGTCAGGAAGATTCCTCTCTGAAATCTAATATCCCCTCATATTAACTCTCATTATTCCCAGCCACTCTCTGGAAGAACCAACTTGTTGAAGACGTGTCAAAATCTGAGTCTGGTCTGTGAGACGAGAGATCTGCTATTCACAGCAGCAACACTCTGGATTGCACAAGCCACTATGGGTACCACAGCTCAAAATAACGCATCTTCAGATGAGCTGAAAATGTTCTTCAAGAATCCTTTGGAGGCCAAGAATTTCATTTTGCTTTAATGTTCTTATAGTCAACTTCAGAAATTCACTTCTGAAGTGAAAAATATAGATAGAGATATATATCCAAATTCAGAAAGTCACTTCCAAAGCTAAAACCACAGTTGTGCTTGCTGTGGATTTTAAAGAAAAAAGTATTACCTTGGCTCTTTCATTCCAGGAGCACGCCCTTTAAAGAGGAGAAGACACACAACAGGACCTGCATACACAAGTTCAGATCAGGAGCTTGGGGAAGCTGGCTCTGAGGTGTGGGAAGGGACTGTCCACCCACTTCTACCCTTCACCCTCCCTTTTTAACAAGACACAGTTGGTTTCTTCTTTCTGGGAAAGTTGTTGCATAAGATGTATTTAAAAAAAAAAAAAAAGCGCTACCACCAAAAAAACACTGTCAAGAAAAATAATAACCAGAAAGAAGACTGTCTCTTGTTTGCTTCAACTGAAGAAAAACTGGAGCAACATTCATGACTGGGAGCAAGTTTTCTGAGAATTATTCTTCAAGAGATGGCTCTATCAACTTCCAGCTGGACACAACAGGGCTGCCTCAGTCTTGCAAAAGGCAGAGTTTCATTTAAAATGGTCTTGTTCCTGGTGATGATGTTACAAATTACTCATTTGCTGTCTATATTCAAGCCAGAAGCTCCATTTGCACAGACCACACCACATGTTTTATTGAATGACACACCAGAATACATTACACATTTCTGTTGATCAGGAGAAATCTGAAAAAACTCAAACTTTGGAACAGTTATGATCTGGCTATGGATTTCAGGTCTGGTCCACAGCGAAAGCACACAGTCCCAACACATCTGAGCTTAGAAAAGGTCTCAGTCCCTTTCCAGACACTGAACAAATGGCTTCATTTGTAATTTCAACCACAACATTCACCTGTCATCCGTTTGCACATGGAGATGCGAGCAAGGTTTCAGCAACACAGAGATTGGGTTTGAGTTGTAGATGTAAACTCGCAATGATGTGTTATAGTTAAACTGGCTTATTTGTGCAGCACAGATCTGCATTTTCAACTCCTCTGAACTCCCCCTGGGGACCATCTGAGGCTGCTCTTGGAAGAGCTCTGCCAAATGTCCGGGTACTGTACGTGCGCTCTGGTTTCACGTGGCCGTCTGGCATCCACCAGTTAAAAAAATCAGCAGGACGGGCTTTAACCCTTTGGCCCTTTTTGAATGCTTGCGTAGACTTCTCTAACACACCGAGAGGGGCAGAAAGGAAGTGGTCACTAAGTAGCGGTACACGGACACGGGGCAATTCTGATATGGCAACATTGAATGCTCTGCCCCGTTTTACAGAAGTGATCAACTTTGGGAGACTGCTGTCAGACCCTTTTCTCATGGCACGAGCGGTTTCCCTGCAGGGGCCACAAGAGGATTTTTCTCTTGCGACACACTGTTTGGCAGCAATGAACACTGTTTTTGTTTTCCTCTGAGACACGAGAGACTTGCTTCCAGCTTTGGATGGGATGTCACACACCAGTTCTGGCAGCTTTGAATAGCCTGGTGGATGCAACTTCTTCATGCATGGAGGAGTAAACATATTTCAAACCAAGGAGGTGCCTCCCCTTCCTCGGTAAGGATGGGCACGGTTGCAGAAAGCCTTTTCCTGCAAATCATCCGAGCACTTCACCTAACACCCTCTGGCTCAGACAGGGACCAATGACACTGGTGACACCTGCAAATCCTATGCCTGTACCACAGTACAAACTGCAATGCTCAGTCTTTCCCACTAGGAGCTTTAAGTATGCCAGGAAGTACAGGGGAATAATTTGAGGCAGACTGAAGGAGAAGCACAGATGCAATAGCTATTTTCTACAATCTTTTGTGCGCATAACCCCTGCACATCTTTTCCAGTGCTCAGGAGGCACTATCTGAATGGCACAACAAAGCCCTTCCTCTCCCAGGTTCAGCCCATGGTCACAATGAAAACCACTACTTCCTCATTGCCATGCAGTGATCTACGTCACTCGGGTCTGAAGGACCCGATCTCGTTCCAGATCTTAACAGCCAGGCATCCCAAAACCACACATCTGCCGCCACAAGGGGCAACAACTGGCCTTCACCTCAATCATCTCAACAGACACTACAGCCTCCAACCACACTGCTGGGTCCCTTTATTCCAGAATAATGTGTGGTGGATTAGCATCGCTAAGCATAGACTACTGATGTCTGTGCACACCACGGGGAGCAGTCAATTTTCAAAGTCTGTTTATTTGGCATATGAACTTTTTTTATTTATAAAGGCCATACTTGCATGAAACCTGTTAAGTCCCTCAATTTCTGCTCCGCACAGAGCAAAGACTAGTTACAGCGATGTTCACTGCTGTATGTTACAGAAGAAGGAAATGCTGATGTTAGCAGGAACTCTGGTGTTTTAAAGATCTGACTCAAATGTCACTCCCGTCTCCTCCTCCTGATCTCAGTGCTGGCTGCCATGCTTTGACAGTGGGGGCGAGATCCAAATCCCACTGGAGGCGGTGGAAAAGTTCCCACGTACTTCATTAAGTTTCAGACACTCACAGATGAGCGGTTCAAAGCAAAGGAGGAAAAAGGAAAAAAAAAAAAGCTCTCCCCTCAAACAGTTCTGCAAGAGCTACACAAGTGAGCCCAGCCATGCTAGCCCAGGTCCCCGTCTCTTCCCGCAGCGCTGCGCATGGCCCGCGTGCTGCCAGACGGCACATCAGCTCACCCAGCACCAGCCGCAGCTCCATGCCTGGCCTGCGCTCCCCAGCCTCAGCTTTGGCAAACGCAGTCCTGCGCCCATCGTTCTGGGCTGCGGCATCGTGTGCGGCAACTAAGCACCAAAATAAATGTGTGTATTGAGATAAAAATGCTTTTTTGCAAGATCAGCCATGGACCCAGGGTGACTGAACTCTTTCCAAAGGAGGGTGTGATACCTGTCCCAAGAAGACAACAGCGGCTTCCCATCCTGCCAGCAGCAATGTGTCGGGTGCGACACAGAGCCACCACAGTGGCCTGTCCTGCATCAGACCCAGCCTTCATCAGATCTGGCATCTCCATTTCAGCAGCAAAGCATTACCTTGACCAAAGCCAAGTGTGTCAGACAGGAGGACCCAGACACTGCTGTAATACAAATTTGGAAAAATCCGCAGAAGCGCACATCCACTGCTGCTGACAGGCTGACTTAAATCCTGAAGCACGGCCTCTAGAAGTAAATCTTGACTTCCACTGCTGATGCTTCCCAAAACCTGTGCACACCCACACCACCACCACCACGCAAATCCTGCCACAGACCATGAGCACAAGGACCCCTATTTGGCCCTGCTAGGAAGTCACCAGTCACAGGGCACCTGCAGGCAAAACCAGTGGGTCCTTTGAAAATGATGCTATGTAACATACCTTCTGATAAGCACAACATTTTATTTCCCAGTGTAGTCTTCAGGTAGCCTCCACCTGAGCAATTTTATTTTTTTTTAAATCGAGGGTTAGGGAAAGAACAGTCTTATCAGGTACAATTTAGTGTATTTTTAAAGCAAGGGTGGCAAAAACCTGGTAGATTCACAAACACAGAAAATAAAAATTTGATTTGATTTCCAGGTTAAAGGGATGCTGAGCTTATACCACTCACTTCTGTTATAAACCAGGTAAGGAAGCTCAGTAACAACACTGGTGCCTGTAGAAAATATGCTGCCAAAAATGCTTTTTAGTGAAAAGTTCATCTTGAAAACAGCTTTCCCTCTGCCCATTTAAGTGTTTGATTCCTATAAAAATGTCTTACCTAAATCTCTGGGATGAAACTCCAATTACCAAAAATTTTTTGCTCCCCAGAATGAGGCATGGTGGTACATAAAAAAAAAAAAAAGCACAGGCCAACCCACTGGACAAGGTATTTGAACTACAGCTTTTCTGAGGCGCCACAGCAGCATCCTCAAACCAAATCTCTTCCCTTTGGTTCTCTGAAATGTGCTTTAAAACTGTGAAAAGCCCTGCACAAAACACAGCCCCGCTGCCTGAGCCAGTCAAGCGAACACACAAACCAAGCACGTTACGGGTGAAACAAGGCGAGACTGTACCATTTGACTTTGGAGCCATTCGATCAGAGCCTCCGCTGTCGAGTCTGGGACCTGGCAGCGCAGCCCCTCTCTCTCGTCCGCTTCCATCATCTCCAGCAGGCCCCGCAAGTCCTCAACCAGGTGCAGCGCCCGCAGGCCCCCCATGAAGGGGGAAGTCGGGGACTGGCAGTCAAAGATGCCATTGGAGTACTCCAGCGCCTTCGAACCTGGAGGGAGCAAAATCGCACGGGGTTAGGCAGGAGGCAAGCAGGTCAGACACACAGCAAGGCTGAGAGATGCTAAGCGGTGGTTGCTCCTGGCAGGCGTTTATCTGAACCGAACTCAGCACTGGTGCTGGATTCTACCCACACCACGCAGCAATTTGGAGAAGGGTAAGCCCTTGCTGGCGTGCTATGCAGACGGCGGCTCCAGCAGGAAGGAGGTGGGCTGATCCGACAGAAGACATGTACACCACAACTGTGCCCACGGGTTCAAGGCACGGGCTGGCATCCTGCTCCCTGGGATGTTTCGGAGGCAGAAAGTCCTGTGGGGAGAACAGGCTCTGCTAATGCTCTGAGTCACCCTTTAGGGATGGCATGGCCCAAGTCAGACACTGGTGGTGTCCAGAAGAAACCGTGCTCTGCATTTTTCATGCAGGAATATGTTATGCTGCTCCAAGGCACTGGAAAGTTTTCAAAAGAATAAAGAAAAATATGAAGACAAATAAAAAGACCAAATCACTTCTACAGGAGAATAAATTTTAAGCCCAACAATTTGACACAGTAGCACTGATAGGTGCATGTTAATAAAGAGAAAAATCTCTCATTTGCATAAACTCACAGTACCTATATTTGACCTACATTAAAAGTTGCTATATATTAAGTAAGGAAGGCAACTATGATTTCAGGACTAAGGCTGATTTAAGTCAACCTAGCTAATTCCAACTATAATTTCAGCACACTGATTTGTGACCTTAATACTGTAATGCCTTGGCACAATGAGATGTGTTCATGACAGAGCATCATTTGTACTGTCAACTTTTGGAAACCACAGTAAAATGCCATATATGTACTTCCACAAACTTTCATTCCTCTCATCTGGCAAGCCACAAAAACGCAAGTATTCTGCTAATTCCCTTTGAAAAAAATAAAGAGAGAAAAATCCCCACAATAGCATGGGAGTTGATATCCCTTTGTCATATTACTTTATAGGTCTGTTCAGACACATGGGTAAATGAAGTCTGTGGTGACTTAAACATCCCAACTTTGTATTTTATTTTTGTATTAAACCTCATCCTGCCATAACCAACTTAGGCTCTTGGAAACACAGATATATGATCGGATCCAAATACCAGTATCTACTTATGGAAATTACTAAAGTCACAGCTTATATGTATTTTTAGAAATCATTATGATCCAACTGAATCCACTCTACATGTGTTGCTGCTATGTGTTCTTAATACCTTCAGGAAAACTGCAGAGAAAAGTCATTGTTCAAACAAAGCACATACTGTATGATGACTTTTTTTCCCCTAAGGGAAATTATTTTAAGTGGAACTATTAAAGACTTTATAACTTTGTTGCTACCCTTGCAGAATATTTTTTCAGTTTACGTAGCTGTTTGCATAGCTCTGCTGGAATAGGATTAAACTATTAACTTCTTGCTGCTCTGGTCCTCTGTGTTGTGTACTTATATTATTTTCTAACTCACTAGACTCAACTTAAAAGCAGAGATTGTATACTTTGTGATGCCTCTCCTTGGTTCACTTAGAATTTACAGGTACTTACAAAAGCTCAGTAACTCAAGGCAGGTCCAAACCAAATGCTTGGACCCAGAGCATTCCAATTTTGAAAAAAAGAAAATTCAATTCCCATTTTAACTCTGTAGAGTTCAGAGAAATTCAGAGTAGCCAGTATTAGGCAAACTTACTCTTCCTGCCTGGCAGAAGCTCTTTAAATACAATCAGTCTGGTTTGAAACATGCCTTGTCCTTGACTTTCATGGTGCTGTGTCCATCAGCTGAACTCCACCACTCAGCCACTTTGAGCAGCATTTTGATAGAGGCTAGGAGAAAAACTACAATCTATTTAGCTGTGTCTGTGTGAGAGAGTGTCTGTGCAATCCCTCTTGTAATCACTAAGCTATAATGGAAGACACCAAAACACAATTACCAGCACATTCCCTTCTCAGCCTGAAACTCTGCTCTCCAGGTATGAGAAATGAGGACCAAAACAGCCAAATGAACAAGCTGCCCCAAGTGTTTACCTGCTATAATGCCATCCATCTGCTCCAGAGCCGCAGCGAGCATGTCACTTGCATCACTCATCATCTTCTCTCTTCTCAGGAACGATCACCAGCTACACCATAAGGAGCAATAAAGCACCAGTAGTGTGAGTTGGATCCAGAGCCTCGAGTCTGCAATTCAACCTGCAAAAGAGAATTTGATTTCACCGCCTGTTCTCTGAATTCAGACACCACCGTTGCTGGACCATCAGGAAGACTGGGGCCGTTTGCTGACCACAAGGCTTGGTGTACCTTCACAGCCAGGCATGAACTGGCATCAAAGAATCAAAGCACCAACCCGATGATCCAGTTCCTACTGTTGGTCAGCCTGTGGCCTGCTCTGCTTGCAGGTCCATGCCACTGAAGGGGCACCCCACAGAGCACCTCAACAATCCCACATAGCACTTCGGGGAAGCTCGCATAGAAGACACAGGCCTTCTATTGCTAAAAGGAAGCTGCAACTCAGCAATAAATCACGTGTCTATCTGCTGTATTTTTTCTCCCCAAGAATTTGCTTATATAGAAAAAGAGGAGTCTGACCATTTGCCCAAGGTTTTTGGATGTCTGACAATCCAGAAGTCTTGGGCATGCAATCATTTGCCCACAGGCAGGGTATTTCAAATGCCCAGGACTCACTGGACACAGCATGTATGCAGACTATGCCCCTGACAACGCTGCTCTGAGATTAGCAAAGATTCATGCCGCAATGATGCAATCTGATCTTACCCTCAAACTTTTATACCCAGAAGTGGTCACCAGAGGAGTATTTCCAGCAGAGGCTGGAAGAGCGAACCTTCCCAGTGTGCTGCCCAGGCAGGTGAACTAGCAGACCCAAAATTCCGATGGGCTACAAGTTAAGCACGTGCTTAGGCACTTTGCTGAAGTGGAGCTGCAGAGGTCAGAGGCGTACCTGATCCCTCCACCCCAGCACAATGCACACAGAAGCCACCGAAACAGCCCACATTGCCCTGGCTTTAATCTAGGACACGCGAGACCACTTCTGCTATAAATACAGTTAGGGAACAAAGTTCAACAAACACCAGGAAGGAAAACTCACTTTAACCTTTTGCATACCCTGCCATTTGCTTTTTGTATTAGGCTGCACCACTGCCGACATTTGCCCCAACATAAGCAATTAAGAAAGTTGTTCACAGTTTCTCTGGCATAAGTCCTGGAAAAGAGTCTACTAAAAACCAAACCAAAACAAAACAAAGCGCTGGATTTCCCTCTGAAGGCAAAGAGCACACAGAGAAACCCCAGGGCTGCTGCTGCCCCAGGCAAAATGCTGATTCCTCACAGCTCTCAGTGGAAAAGGACCAACGACGTAAAGCATCCACAAACCTGCAAGAGCCAGTTAATGTCTGGGAATCGGGAGTGCTACGATCTTCCCAGTGTGCATCAACACGTGATGGGGCGAGTAAAGAAGATGGAGCAAGACTCTTCTCAGTAGCGTCCAGTGACATGACGAGGTGCAATGGGCACGCAATAAAACAAAGGAAATTCCACTTCAGCATAAAAAGAAATCAAAATCTTTTTTACTGTGAGGGTTGCGAGCACTGAAAGAGTTGTCCACTTGGGGTCTCCATCCTTGGAACTACTCACAGACTGACTGCCCGGTGCAGCCCGCCCTGGGCAACCTTGCTTTGAGCAGGAGTTGGGCTGGCGACCTCCAGGGGTGCCTTCCCACCTTGGCCATCACTGAGCTCAGCACAGCTCATGATCAAGCATTACATACAGTACTGAGGAGGATGCCTGGGCAAAGCCAAGCTGCAGGCAAAAAACATGCTAAGGAACAGAGCGCTCCCTAATCACTTTTGTTCACAGGGCACCCCTTGATCCTCACCTTCTGTCTAGGAGAGACATTAATTGGGGGCAAGGAAAATTTACATTTGCACAATAAAGCCACAGCTCATATGCACAGAAAAATCACCATCCCTGCACTTCTCCCAGGCACAATCACTCCTCATGTTTCCAAAAAAAGCACTCCTTGCTTTTCCTAAACAAGGGATTTGTCCATGGTTATCAAACAAGCCTAAGACAGCTCTACTGAAGGGAGCAACAGTGGCAGACAGTGGTATCAACAGCACCCAGGAGACCTCCAGCATTTACCCCACTGTTACCAGGTCCTACCTCCAAGGAAAAAGAGACGTCAGCCTGTACAGTTTCCTCCACTGCTGCTGCGAAGAGAGCTGTGCTGCTGAGAGCAGCAGTGAGAAATTTTAAGATAAAATTTAGTTAAGCAAGACCGTGCAAACACATTGATCTCCAAAAAACCTTCCACCACTCATGGAGCATCTGTTAGCAGCCTGACCAAACCTACAGCTGAGAAACTTGGAGAGGTGAAATAAAAAGAACAAAAAAGCCCCAAACCAAACAGCTGGAGATGACGCAACAAAATCCGGTTATTTGGTCCTAAAAGCGGTCATTGAAAACTAGCCTGGAACAGCACATCCTGCTCTGGCCACCTTCCCAGCACAGTGCATCACATCTAGTACTCAGGAAGTAAAACCACTGTGATAGAAAAATACTATTGGAGGCATCCTTCCCCAGTAAGGGTATAGAATCGCTTTTATTCTTTGCACACCATCACCTGCACGCAGAGAAGGGATTGGCAGGGGAGAAATCAAAGACCTGGTACACCAGCAGACTGAAGAATCAAACTGCAAGAAACAAGAAAAGACAACAAACCACAGAAGAAAGGGGGTGGAAAGGGGAAGTGCACAGGGAGTCAAAGAAACCCAATTATTAGACAGAAGTCATAAATCAGCAGCCTTTGTGGATTACAGGTAGAAGGACAATACTGAAAACACCGGAAGATAATCCCTGCACCCACTGAAGGGCACTGAGATTGCCTCTGATTTCACAAACTTTGAGAGGAGCCTGGGCTGACCACTAACACAGCATACCTTTCCCAGTAAGTATGTTCCTTCCTTCGTTTTGCTTTTTATGGCTTCAGTCTCATAGAAATAAAACCTAGGAGAAAACTTAAGGCTTCAGTTGTTTGGTTTTTGTTTTTTTTTTGTTGGCAACAACTAAGGAAAACCACGCAGTCAGGTAACACGAATGAAAATCCATCTTGAAGAAGTGCAGTGGAGCTCTTTAGGAAAATAAGGAATAGCTAATATTTCAGATGATGTCAAGCAGTTTAAATTCCTTTCATTCACAAAAGAAAAAAAAAAATCACCATTTTAACACAGATGGATCAATGACATGGCAGACGAACGAGAAACCAAGGTGCACACAAGAGATGGAGAGGCAGATGCACGAAAACCACCCCTGGCATAATGCCATTGAGAAAACACCTGGGAGGAAAGTACTGACAGTATCCTGTCTGACAGACCATTTAAAATAAGTTTTCCCTTGCTTTGCAAGAAAATGATGACTTACCTTCCTTATTCCTTCAATACATACACAATCAGTGCTAGATGGGGTGGGGTGGGGGGGTGGGGGCTGTTTTTACAGAAGCAGATCCCCCTTCCAGGGCTCCCAGCTGAATACCCCACTCATGCCGGCAAGAACAAGCACCACTTCATCAAGGCTGTATTTAGAATCCACCATTAAAAAAATTAAAATAAAATACAAAAGCAGCTATCTCCGCTATCAGTTACAATTAATCTTATCACGAGCTGGCATTTCTACCACATCCCTGGCTATTACGGAGATGTTATTTGGTCTTACTTGCTTAATGTCCCTTCCTCTGGTTCGAACGCACCAGCCGGTTGCTAGGGCTATGCTGTTCACTTTTCAGTAGGTGGAGATTTTTTATTTTTATTTTTGAATGACATACAAACCCTCCGGCTACAGTGCTAGTGAAGATGTATTCCAAACGGCTTACAGAGAAAACAAAACACTGCCCTGCAAATAAATCCAAGGAAAGCTAGCAAAAAACAAGGGGCTTTGTGAATGGGAACTGCAGTCTGCTGGATGCAAACAGGAAAGCTGCCTGAATATGGATTTCAAAATCAGATATTTAATTAAGATGGCAGACTTTAAAAAAAAAAAAAAAGTGCTTAAACATTTTACATATGTAGGAATTTACAGTTTCCCCATCCAGAGGCGCTCTCTTCCTTAGATCAAACAACACACAGGCAGGCATCTAGGGACAACATCTTCTAGTCTTTTTTTTTTTTTTTAATTTTTATTTTGAGGTGGTCTCATTCTGGACCTCCACCTGCAAAACACACCATGCTTTAAAACCCAGAGGTTTACAGAGCTGAGGAGGAGCAGCTGCCTGCTAGCGGGTCCGAAGGCCAAAAGGACATACCGTGCCCCGCATGCAACCTCTCCAGGGAAGGGCAAGGGCTGGTCTTCCCTCCCACTCGCCTTCCTCTTCATGCACATGCTCTGCAAACACCCAGCGTTTGGAAAGAAAGCATCAGCTACAGATTATTTTTATGATATGATGCAGTAAGATGGATGACTCGAGTTCCCCAGCTCTCCCATTCCTCCATAACACTCCTTAAATCAGGAAATGTTGATATACAGGAATGAAAAATCTTGATTAGAGCTTGTTTCTGAGAGCTGTAGAGGGCGGGGGGGGGGGAAAGACCCCCAAGACCAGGCTGTGACCCCAGAGCAGTCTACCACAAAAAGACAATGAAAAAGCCTACAAATTGCAGTAATCTCTTAGGGGAAGGTGGAAGGAGAGAACCTGTTCCACAGTAAGACCCCAAATTTCACCTTGTTGTCAAAAATTAATGCCCCTGCATTCTCGGTCCTATGTGTATGACATGACTGTGAGAGGTCTGAAGTGTCTTCTGGATACGTCTCTCTCGCCTCACAACACTGAAACAACACATACTTAACAATTAATTTTATAAGGTAAAGCTCTATTTCATGAAGATAAATGCCATTTTGGACACATTATCACATCTATTTGTGCTTTTTCTGCCTGGCCAGAAGAGAAACACAAACAGGCAGAGACTTACTTGCAAAATACATTTCTATCATAAAAAAAATGGGCTTGAAATGAATTCACTCTAAATCTGTGGCACAGTTTCTCATGGGATGTTTTAAAAATACTCAACTGTAGTGCCACCAGTCAGTAGTATTTTAACACTTAGTAATTAATATATTCAGCTAATTTACACTAGGAGTCATTAACATTTCATTTAACATAAAAAAAGACTCCATTTCAGATTTTCCAGGCCTGAAAGAAGAACTAAAAAAAAAGAAAATGGATGCTTCTTGAATATATTGCTCTGGTGTTCAGCAAGAGAAGAAGAAATGAAATTTAAAAATTAAAATTAGGAAATGCTGGAAATATCTTAATGGGAATAATGTAGAGAACTATCTTAGCAGGAGGCAGGGACAGGGAACTAGTTAGGTCCCAAAATGCTTTTGAGTTGTGTAATTCAGACATTGCCCCCCCCTTCCCCGAGGAAAGGCCCTGGCCGCCATGAGGGGTCACCTCCCCAGTGGCTCCTTCCGGCAGGCACCCATGTTCTCTTGCCCCACAATGGCTGAACAGCCGTGACACACAGGCCGAAGCAAGGAGGCCTGGTGAGACCAGGCACGTCCTCTGGCTGGCCCTTCCACGTACAAATCCTCCATTTCGGGAGGACGGCTACGAGGAGCCCTGTCCCCGAAGTGGGAGCCCAGTGGGGCCAGTCTCAGGGCCCTGCCAGCCTGCAGGCTCAGCACCCTCCAAGAGCCCAACGCTCAACTGTGCAAAAAGGATAAATGTTGTTATGAACAAAAAACAACCAAAATGTTGGCAAAGGCTTACTTAAACTGATAATATCTATTTATTTTTATATATATAGAAAAATTTCTTCTTGAATCTGCTGAACTCTAGTCAATGACATCAAAGCAGTACTGTTCTCGTATTACGCAGGACTACAAAAAAAAGCAACAAATGTCCCTTTGTTCCTTAAGTCTAGATCCTTTCTTTGTTCCCTGAATTTCATTATTTCTTTGTTATACAACAAACATTATTTATTTTCTTTAATTGATAAAAATGAATGGAAGCACATTGAGGCTGAAAGCCTATCCCACAGTACGCAAGAAATGTCTTTGAGATAAAAGGCATCAAGCCATAGAAAAGACTTAAAAGTATTGTAAAAGCATAAAGCACAAAAGTCTTTCCAATTGTTTATAGCAGAGAAAAACTTACCTCAAATCGCACAACAACTTTTATTATCAACCAGCTTAATTGCGTTCTGCACCTTGCCTTAAAATTTGTTAAGCACACTAATCATGATGCAAAAGTTAAGCCTCGGCAAAATAAGCATCCTTTAGATACTTTGACAGAGAGGTATACACAGCAAACAGCTTATATAAATACCCAAAGTCTCCGAGTCAAGGTTTATGGCTTAGATTCATAGCCAATTACAAAACAAACCACTTAGTTTAGTCTGCAGTATTGGAATCATTCTGGTTGCTTATCTTTGCCACCCTATTCTCCAGCAGCTCTTTTTTATTGTAATTAAAAGGAAATTAAAAAACACAGCATGTGACAGGTGGTACTGTTTCGTGATGCACAAGTGAGCTCTGTGATGGCTAGATGACACTGGATGACATGGAGGTGGCCAGAGCAGCAGCATCTTACCTGCAAAGCAGCTGTGTAATACAAATATCTGTTTGCAAACACTCTTCAGACTCACCTTCACTCTTAACACACAAGCAATCCAAGGTCAAATGGAGATTTGCACAAAACCTCCTCAGATATACTTCACTTTAGACTGTTCACCTTATACTGGTTAACTATTTAGTAAATGCTTTCAACTACTCACCTTAGAGAGTTTGAGAAATCAATGTTATTTTCTCACATGTTTTGCTTGGGTCCATTGATTAGAAAAACAATTAAGATATTCATTCCTTGCTCTGGGACTGCTAACGCAAGCAAGGAAATGCCTTGCATTCCCCAGTAACATGTTACTGACACGCTGTGGCCACACAGGCTACAAAACAAAAGAGGCACTGTTGGGTAAGAGTCCAAAAGGTAGTTCTTCAAAATACCTTAAAACCCATCAAATCCCAAGCACAGAGCCATGTTTAGATCTGATTTCATAGCTTGTGCTGCTTACTTTTAATGGGCTGGATCCAAAGACCAAATTCACACACTTCCAAATTTGAAAGGGTTCGGCTTTGGATTTTGGACCTTCAGATCTAGGAGTTTCTAGATCCACAGTTTCAGTGTTGTCACTACATAAAGCAAAAGTAGATGGCACTTTCCATCAAAAGCCCAGAAACTAAATAAAATATATTTAGCTTGAACAGTATTTTCATATGTTTAACTACCAACTACTTGTGAAGAACAACAGAAAAAACAATACTTTGTAATACTGCAGCATCAACTGTAACATGGGGAAAATTTTTGTATAAAGTCCAAACATTACATCCTTACTATCTGTCTGCCTCTAATTTTGTTTTCTTAGGATTTATTTTTCCAGGAGGAATAGGTAAAAGAAGAGTGTGATTATCTAAAGTACATGCCTTGTGTGTACGGATCCTTCAGTTTTTTAAAGACTCCTGATATCTGAGAACTTGACGTTGGCAGTACAACTGTTGCACCACTGATACATCAACAATCCCAACACAGCATTAACATGCCACCTCTTTCTTCTTAGCAACTGAAAAATCAAGCAGGGCAAAATTCAACATGGTTGAGGAATTTTTTTTTTTCTCATATAATAGTATGGGGCTGAATTTTAAAGAGAAAAATGGGGGGAAGTCAAAAATAAGAAATTGTAGGCCAATTTTCACTCTGGCTTTGTCTTACTCGCCTCAAAAACATGGACTTTTGTCCTAAACTTAAGCCGTTAGTCAAGAGCTCATGCTGGAGCTTAGCCAACAGCTTGTATTTAGGTAGCATACTTGTGAATCAGAGTCTACATCTAGAAAACCTGCTTTAGGCAGCACGTGACCTTTATCACTATTAAAAACAGACCGTCTACCTTTGAGATTCTTGGAATATCAGATGTAGGCACTGTGCCTTTCAAAACACAGACTGCAAATTCTGAATTAGTTCTCTAGCTTTGAAAAGGCTCAAGTAGTTCACATGCAAAACACATCCTGAAACTTGCACATTTGTTCACATCAATAGCAAAACAAAAGTGAACTTAGTCATCTTTGTGTTTTGACAACTGCCATGCGTGCTATCCCGTTGCCAGCCAGAGCAGCCACAGAGGAGAGTCCTACAGAGTGATACCCTACTCAGCTGCAGAACAAGAAGACACCTCTTGCCCAGGGAGTGCAGTGCTGTCGGGATGNCTTTTTTCAAACACTAAAGTTTCAGTGCCAAAAGACAAAGGATAAAAACCACGCACTCTCAGCTGGATGAAAGGGTCCTTCTCTTCTCTTTTGAATGCTGCACTGATGCAAGTGAACAAATCTGCGCCCCCCCCTCCCCCCCAACCACCCTATTATTACAGTGCAATTTCAAGGAGCCATATATGCTGTCGTCACTGCTGCCTAATGCTCACCCTTGCTCAGCTGGGGAGCCATGTGTCCTCCCTATCCTTGGGTCAGCCTTGCTTCTCAGCACAAAGGCTATTTTGCAGCTAGGACACAGAAACTAGCTTTCTTGCTGCCCACTCCTTCTTCATGAAAGCCCAGTTCTTCAGGAAAGAGGTGTTGCCTTCTCCATCCCATCTCAACCTCTCCTCCTCTTGTCAGACTGGCACCTCATCACCATCCCTTGCAGAAAGATGTTTTCATGCCCTGGTGTTCCTTGGCCTCCAGCATCACCCAAAGCTACAAAATTCAGTGGAGTAGGGGCTGAGCTGTGCCTGGGGCTCAGAGGAGCTCACAAGAGAAAGATATCAGTGCTAGGGGAATGGGAAGAATGCTGCAGTGGGCGGGAGGGCTACATGGATAATATGGTCATAAGACATGGGTGATACTGAATAGTAGGAGAGTTTTCACCAGCAAGGTGGAGACAGGCAGGTCAGCATCAAGCCAGAGCTGTGATCTCTGCAGGAACACAGCATGAAACAAACCTGGTCCTGACCCTACTGTCCTACCCTCCTTCTACAGCAGGAAAAGGAGGGAAGCTGGGAAGAAACGAGGTGGCAGAGGAAAAAGTGTTTTCTTTCTGCTTCTTTTCTAGTAAGAGAGAAAAACCTAGGAACTCTCCATCCTGTGGCCAAGCCTTTATGCCTATGTAGGAGGGGGAAATATCCCACCCATCACCCATGGCCCCATCAGCAAGATGAGCAGAAAGTGCTGGCTTTACAACAGAGGAAGATGCAGCTCACGAGAAGAAGAAAAATCTTAGCATTCAAAAATTTAAGACATACTTGCATCAATGCATGTTTGATGCCCAACTGGGGACAGAATTGCAGCTGCTACAAACCTACCTAGATTTCTGTGGGATAACAAGGTTACTGAGACTGATTTTACTTGCTACAGATGATCTGCTAAATGTGAAACAGGGTTTTTTTTATTATTATGTAGAACAACGCAAAATGCCTATTTCATTAGATACAGCAATAAACTGTATTTTTGTAAATTACTGATCTTACTAACAGTAGGCTGCCTTCAGTAGACAGGGCTATAATGCNGCTTGCATACGCTGTCTGAGCTCCAGAGCTACTCATTCAAGCCAGCAGTGAAGAAGAGGCACCCACAGCTGTGGCTGCTTCCCAGGGCAGCCCCAAAACACTGCCTCCATGGAAGAGGCTCATCCAGCACTGCCCGTCTCACGCTTCCTCTTGACTGGCTTCTGTCCCTGATGTCCCTTTCCAGGATACAGCCTCCAGTCCCTAGGACAACACAGCCCGAAGTACGATAACCACAGATTTCAGTTACACTGGAGTAAGTAAAGCTTTTTTTTTTTTCCCCCCAGCTGGGGGCAGAGCGCATTTGATTTTGTCTTGCTTTTTTCAAACACTAAAGTTTCAGTGCCAAAAGACAAAGGATAAAAACCACGCACTCTCAGCTGGATGAAAGGGTCCTTCTCTTCTCTTTTGAATGCTGCACTGATGCAAGTGAACAAATCTGCGCCCCCCCCCCCCCCCCAACCACCCTATTATTACAGTGCAATTTCAAGGAGCCATATATGCTGTCGTCACTGCTGCCTAATGCTCACCCTTGCTCAGCTGGGGAGCCATGTGTCCTCCCTATCCTTGGGTCAGCCTTGCTTCTCAGCACAAAGGCTATTTTGCAGCTAGGACACAGAAACTAGCTTTCTTGCTGCCCACTCCTTCTTCATGAAAGCCCAGTTCTTCAGGAAAGAGGTGTTGCCTTCTCCATCCCATCTCAACCTCTCCTCCTCTTGTCAGACTGGCACCTCATCACCATCCCTTGCAGAAAGATGTTTTCATGCCCTGGTGTTCCTTGGCCTCCAGCATCACCCAAAGCTACAAAATTCAGTGGAGTAGGGGCTGAGCTGTGCCTGGGGCTCAGAGGAGCTCACAAGAGAAAGATATCAGTGCTAGGGGAATGGGAAGAATGCTGCAGTGGGCGGGAGGGCTACATGGATAATATGGTCATAAGACATGGGTGATACTGAATAGTAGGAGAGTTTTCACCAGCAAGGTGGAGACAGGCAGGTCAGCATCAAGCCAGAGCTGTGATCTCTGCAGGAACACAGCATGAAACAAACCTGGTCCTGACCCTACTGTCCTACCCTTCTTCTACAGCAGGAAAAGGAGGGAAGCTGGGAAGAAACGAGGTGGCAGAGGAAAAAGTGTTTTCTTTCTGCTTCTTTTCTAGTAAGAGAGAAAAACCTAGGAACTCTCCATCCTGTGGCCAAGCCTTTATGCCTATGTAGGAGGGGGAAATATCCCACCCATCACCCATGGCCCCATCAGCAAGATGAGCAGAAAGTGCTGGCTTTACAACAGAGGAAGATGCAGCTCACGAGAAGAAGAAAAATCTTAGCATTCAAAAATTTAAGACATACTTGCATCAATGCATGTTTGATGCCCAACTGGGGACAGAATTGCAGCTGCTACAAACCTACCTAGATTTCTGTGGGATAACAAGGTTACTGAGACTGATTTTACTTGCTACAGATGATCTGCTAAATGTGAAACAGGGTTTTTTTTATTATTATGTAGAACAACGCAAAATGCCTATTTCATTAGATACAGCAATAAACTGTATTTTTGTAATGTAAATTACTGATCTTACTAACAGTAGGCTGCCTTCAGTAGACAGGGCTATAATGCACTAAAATGGAGAATAAGATAACTTTTAAGAGCAACACAATAAAGTTTACAAGCCAGTTGCAGTAGTACAGTGAACACAACTATAAACCACCTGGTTCAGGTAGCCAGAGCAGTTTAACCAAAGCAAGGGGCTACAAAACTTTCTTAGGCAACAGGATAAGCAGTGGATGGGTTAGCACACATACCAACCCACGTCGCCCAGGCCAGTGGTGCCACGACCCAAGTCAAGGAGTCTGAAGCAAACTTAGGTGTGGCTAAATCATACAACAGCAGCAATAATGTAGAAATACTGTCCTGTGCAAGAGCTGAATTGCCCCTCTCTATTATTAAGTATCATCTGAACACGTTTAAGCCAGTTTACAACTCTGATATGCCTGTCAGGTTTACATATTCTGCTGGAAAGTCAGTTTTACACCGTAAGTCTTGCAATATCCGATTTCTCCCAAAAACCGAGATCTTAAAGTAACTCCACTAGGATCTTAGTTCTCACTGAGAAAGACAAAAAATGTTATTGAGCCACATGGTTGCTGAAGGAAGTTTGATGTGATCTGAGAATATCCTGAAAGCTGGAACACAGGAAGCCCCTTATTTGACAAGTAATATAGTAAGGCATAGAAGGGATGTGCATGGGGGAAGCAGGGTCACCTGACTTTTCTTTTTTAAGTCTGCAATACAGGAAAAAAAAACCCAGAGACAGCTTAGGCTGCTTAACTGTTTCCCTTCCCTCAAACTACAGATACAATTAAACTAAAGCTTCAAAACCAATACATTTAATAGTATTTTAATTAAAAGCTGTTTTTATAACATAAAAAGACCAAAAGTAACCTCACTGCTGTTTCATAGTTGTACTGGGAAAAAGCGGTTCTTGTACTTCATGTTTTTCTAACTTTCCAAAGCCCCACTGTAAAAGAAGATAGCAAGGATGGAACAACACATCTAGGATTGAAAGCTCTGCCTAGCCCGTGATTTATACACATCTAATTAGCAACTCCTGCGCGCACACACACACCCCCCCCTTGAGCTCTGGGAACTGCTGGGATAATTCCTGCAATTAAAAACTTCCATGCCAGAACTCTTGTTTGCCAAAAGGAAAAACAACCCCCTCCTCCAGCACAGCTGGGCATGTTTTAACAGGAGTGGATGCCCAACTGTAAAAATGCTCAGATCCAAGATCTGAACTCTCCCAAAATTCAAGATATTTATTAGCAATCTGTAATCCAGCACCCCGTTGCTTCCCAAGGACCACCATGGCCCTACTCCAGTAGAGAAACTGATGCAAATCAAAAGTTTTGGGAGCTTAACACACTGCAGTTTTATTTGGCCATGTCCAGGGATCTTTGCAGGACATGAGATAACAGTACTGAACAAGTCTCACACCGTATCAGCATCATGCTTTGGTTTCCCTGTCAGAGACCATGTTAAATTCTTACTGTGTCACGGACATTGGCAGCACAGATGGGTGAAGGACCACTTGGCTCGCCTGCCATAATGTGAAATTAAAACTAGTACAGAATAGTTCAATGCATGCTGACTGGCAACACTCATAATGTTGTGGATGAATTAATGACCCTTAGTATTTCCATACAAATGTTCCTCTGAATACATAATCTCAAGATAAAACTTCAAAAACCTCGAGGGATCAGACACACTTTTAATGTTACATTTCTTTGAAGTACTTTCCTTTTGTATTTCAACAACACTTCAAAGTTTTCCTACTTACATACAAATCAAATTAGACATCTGATGCTAAAAGAAGCAGATATTAAAAGCGTTTCACACTTTCCCAACCTTTGGGTGTAGGGGGAAGACTCAGTCTCGTAGAAAGGTAATATATTAACTAGATGCTGATTTTCACTATACCAGCTGGCCAAGAAGGAGTTCTTCATGTATCAAAGGTCAAATAGAAACAGGGTACAGCCCCAGTCCCACCCGCAGCTGAAGACGCTGGTCCTAATGAACAACACAGGTTTAACCTGTAGGATGCAATCAGTCTTGCTGACATCAATTCATAATCAATGGAAGTGCCCAATCCATGAAGGCCACCAGAGGCAGAAGGTTGTTCATGTGAAAAACAAAGGTCCAGCAGCACTGTCAAAGCCCTTAAGAATTTTAATAGGGGTGAGCTGATCATCTTCAATGGTTTTCTTCAGAGGCAAGGGGGAGAACACAATAGGACTCCCAAAACACTGCAAAAGTTGCCAGTGAAAGGGAAAGAGGGTGGCTGACATGATGTACCAGGTCTTTGTGCCTCAACCAAGGACCTCACTGGACCAGTTGAAAAAAGAAGGTCCTAGAAGTTGTCCTCTATTACTATGCCAAAAAACCCCCACCCAAAACCTAAAAAAAACCCCTCCACCAAAACCCCACCCCAAATAAACAGAAGTAAACAAATCATTATATTTTCTCATCATCACCATGAACTAGCAGCTTCCTCAGCAACCATGTGAACGTGTTGGGTCAAATCCTTCATGGTACACATGGAGGCTCAGGAGTTACCTGGAGATAAGTCTTGGTTGTTCTCAAGCACTGAAGAAGTTTTTCAAGGTTGATTCTTGCTTCATATGTAACAGAGCCACAAAAATAACTATTTCAAAACTATTGCCCCTGTATTTCCCTTTGTGGGTATGACTATTTTTCATGTGCTTACTGAGCCATCACTGAAGGGACTGTTTCCGGGGGGTTATAATTAGCTCTGAAGCACTGCAGATTTTGTTTCCCTGGCTACAGTTAGGATGGGATCCTCCCTTAGAGGAGTATTTTACTCTTACTCTGCTGAATGGAAGGAAAGCACTGAGACAGTCTAGTCTGGGCTTGCAGAAGACACTGGTGATGCCAACAGCCCAACTACAATGATCCTGCTGCGTAAAAAGGGAAAAGTAAACCCAAAACTGGCAAAAATGTTTACTTGTACAATAGACCTACAGCTTCAGCTCTTTTTGGGAAAAGAAACATTGCTTATTTCAGGATGTAAATCATCAGACATCTTAATGCAGGGGTCCCATCATAGCACATCTCCTCTTGGGGACAGCTCATCATTTATTTACCACTGTACAGTAACAGCCTGCAGCAGAGGCATTTTAAGCAGTTGTGTGAGGTTGCCTCTTCAGTCACCGGACAGAAATGGGGGCAGCTCTAGATCACAAGTGTGCTCAACTGCTCACAGAAAGGTCCGCTGCTGCTCCCACCCTCTCCAGCAGCACTACAAAATCCCTACGGTAATTGCCTTCCTTACAGCATGAAACTCTGTCACTAATGTAGATGGATTCATCTACTTCAAGGGTTTGCTGCTAAGATACAACTACCACGATATTTTATTCGTAGAGGTTCAGGTCTTGTTGATAAACTCTGTCACTTTTGCAAATGAATTACTATGCATCAAACAACATGAGTGTGCTCACTGCCGGTACACTACAGTTTTGCAAATACTGAAATACCTTGGAAATATTGTGTTACTGAAATAACACTGTTATTTCCAAGGTATTTCAGCCTCCATGCGTACCACAAAGGATTTATTAGGGTTTCTAGCAAAGTCCAAAAAGCAAGACTACAAAAAAGTTCTAACTGCTTAAATGCTACAATACAAGGACTTCTCCAGGACAAACTTTTAAGACCAGCCACTGCAACTGTGCACTCACGTTTGCATAAGCCAGGTGCTCCTGCAATTCACTACACACTTCAACTGCTTTACCCAGGGAAACAGCCTTACTTGATCACTGAAGATAAATACTGTGTGCAAATAAGCTAAAAGTCCAACAGAAAGCCCTGCTGAAGCTTGTGGAAATCTACACAAGCCCAAGGAGCCCTTGCACATAATGAAGTGCTGTTAAAGCCTCCAGAAAAATACATTGCATTATCTTGAATTTCATTAACAATAAACTCCCCCAACTGGAACATGGTTTACCTTAAAAAGTGACTGAAGGTAAGAAATTTGAAAGAAGGGACTCCTCATTTTCTGAGAAAAAGATTTATTGCAATACAATCTGAGTGGAAAATATGGATGTATAATATTAAACTTGTTCCCTTAAATACAAGTTAATTAGAAGTGCTAAAGTAATGCTTTCCAAAATGGAACAATAACATGCTCTACACAACTACTCCTGCTGTTATAGACCTTATCCAGTAGATTATCTTTTAATTTCCCAACTTTTCCAACTCCATTTTTCAAACTAAAGAATCTTTGACAGAGCCCCAACTCCTTGATGTTACAAGGTGAGAGAAAAGGAAAACACCCAGAATAACTCTCAATGCTATGAAGAAACATTCGAAAAGCATTGTTCACATGGCAGATCCTTGACGAAAGCCGTGGTCTTCTCATTTTTCATCAATTATTGATAAATTTTTGGAAGAAAGTCCATCTGGCCATACCTTTAACAATGTATCACTCCAGTTTATCTAAATTCTGGTTCAACATCCAACATTAAAATAAAAGGTTTCACAAGTACATTGAGAAAAAAGAAAAACAAACAAACAGAAAAGCCAGGAACAGGTATCTCCGTGTGGTAACAACCAGATCTCTGGCAGTGGAGGTATCCGAGTCATGCAGCTGGCCTTTGGGATTTGTTTTTTGCCCTTTATTAAAACTTTTGACAGTTCCAAATAGCAAGCTCTTGTTTCCTGCAGACGTCTCAAGGATTATAAATGCATTCAGGCCTCGTATAGTATTTTAATGAAATATCAGTTCCTGCTCCTTCACTTGACTTGCAGGCAAAATCTGCCATTTTAAGGAGATCATCTTAAGCAGCTTTCTGAGAAATGTCAAGAATACTAACTTGCCATTTCTGTGCTGTGGTTTCATTTTTTTTTCTCCTCCCCTAATATTCTATTTAAATTGTCTTTAAAAAGAAAGTGGAGCGCTATCCAGGATGTAGTGTGATGTGCTGTATTTTACAGACTGGAAGACCTGTATCAGTACTGTCAGCTAATTAAAAACCTTCACAAAAGTAGGGGTTTAATTCCCTGTGTTGCATTATTGTGTCTAAAAAAAAGACTTTGGAAAATAACGTGAACAAGACAACTATTACATGGCATCTCATTTTTCTATATCAAGGCTCAGTTATTAATGAAACAAACGCTGATGCTCAGCCACACTTCTGACACTTCTTTGCCTGTTTCAAAGCTTCTGCAAACCTATTTTAACGTTACTTAGGCAAAAGCTGCTTATGATTTATGGAAATGTCTTTGTTTAAGGAGAAGAAACCTTAACTTGCTACACTGCAACACCAACTCTGTCCTCAGCACTGGAGAGCATTCCCAGTTCTGGTTGCCCTCTTCCGCACAGCTGAAGACAGACCCTGGGACAAATCCCACGTCGATGCCGCAGGAGGTTCTCACTGCAGCAGTGGTCTCACCGGGAAAAGATACCACCAGCGTTTGGGGGGGTTTCTTTGCAAAAGACTGACTTTATTTGTGGTCCCTTACGGTTTATAATTGGGCAGGACTAGACTGCCTAAGATGCCTACACCACCTAACTACCAAACCAGGTGGAAAAAGAGCCAGAGGATGTCCAGGTATCTGAAATAGAGGACCCAGCAGTGGAAAGGCAAGGTCAACACCAAAGAGGGGAACTTCCATGGAGGGAAGCGATTTAGCATGTGAGGGTATACTCAACAGGGAAGAGATAGGTCTGAGTAAGGTACCTAGGACACCTCAGCAGCACACGCCCCAAAGGCAGCCTGCTCAGTACATCGGTAATGAAGCCAACCTGATCTGACCATGTGCCTTGGGGCCTCAGGAGGAGACATTTAGCATTGACCCTACAGCGAGTGACCAGCAAGGGGACCTGTGCCCTGAGGGCAGCGTCCCAGCAGTCAGGGCTGCCCTGAGAGCTTGCAGAAGGAAGGAGGGACACTGACAGATCCTGAGATAGAGGATTTCTTCAGTCCTGAAACCTGAAAAGCCATGGCCAGACAGCTATGATACTCCTTCCAGCTAGAAGAAACATTTTCACACAGTCATGGGCAAGCTCCCACGCCACAGGCACTCCTTGGGCTATACTCAGCAGTGCTCTGGTTGCCGAGACCCCCTACTCTGTACTCACACAACACCTCACACTGCGGCAGCCTGGCCCAGGGCTTTCCTGGTACTTACAGCAGTGTGGTCCAAGGCAGGAAACTTCCAGCTTATGTGGGAACAGCAATTTTGAAAATCTACACAGTAGTCTGCCAACACAAAGGATATGCTGTGAAAAATACATTATTTTCCTAATTCCAGCTGACAAACTCCAAAGAGCTAACCTGAATGAAGACAGGCATAGAGATGAAGTAAATTGGGTGTTAAATCAAAAGAAACAGCTTAGCTAAACCAGCCGCCCTGAAGGGCTTAGGTTAAAAGTTGCTCACCTGAGCTGGGAGTCCTGTTACTCTGGTCTTCATGGCTATTTTAACAGGTTAGCCTACCTGAGTAGAGCACATGTTCATCTACCTGTGCAAACTTCTCACTTGTGGGAACTTCTCATCAGTAGGAAAAAAGCCAGCACTCCACATGGAAATAGCATCCAGTAATCTCAAGTGCAGCTCCACACTGCTACTAAGGCCACACTTAGTGCAGATGGATATTCCACTTGCGACTGGGCAATTGTTATCTTGTAGATCAACGCTATTATCTGTCTGCAGTTCTCAAGCGATTCATCTTCAAATCATTTAGAACCAGGCACAGCATGGTGGAGAGGAGAATCAAGTGTTATTTCCCACTAACACTACAAAATAATAGTGCTCTCCTGAAGTAAGAAAATATCAAGTAACAATTAAAAAAGATAAACACACCCAGCATGCATGCATGCCAAAACACACATGGCACCACAGGGATGTCTCCAGTACATCTGCAACAGCAGCCTGTTCCTTGGAGGTTTCTTGTCCAAGCACCATGACCTAGCCTGGCGCTCCTTTGCTTGCAAGATCTGACAAGATTCCAAGAAGCTGGTGTGGCCGCAGGCCAACGACCTTGTGCTGTTCCGTGCTCCTAAGAGCCGTATGCAAACGCTTAATGAGAGTAACATGACTACACAGGTTTCCTCTCCTGTTGTAAAGCCAGCAAGGCTCCAAACTTGTTCTAGATAATACAGGAGATAGCAACTCAGCCATATCTCAGTGCCCCATGGTGTGCATCACAGCATTCACTACAGCTGTCATAATACACTATAAATTATATGCAACACACACTCTTAATAACGCAAACCTCAGAACTGTCTACATATTTTGCGGTAGCAGAAATTAACAGATGTTGACAACTAATCAGATAATAGAAGCATTAAAAGAGACAGCCATAGTTCATTACTATTATTTGTTGTGTACTTAACACAGTTTCTTGCCATCATAATTGACTACACTAATAGTTTCTTCTCATGTAGCAATGTCATTGGGCTTCTCTTTCCCATCCTCCCGACAGGCAGTTATTTCAGTTCCTCAAAGCAGTGCTGCCCCTACCTTTAGTGACAGGGGATTATCAATGGCTGACAACACCCCACTGAACACAGAAGCATAACCTTAAAACCACACCCAGGCACCAAGAAACCCCATTTGCCACCAGATATCTGATCCAGACAAGCACTTGCAGGAGCTATCCAGAGGACATGATGCCACATTCGTGCTGGTCTGTGCACACCACTCCTCCTACTTCTCTGCCCAGAGCACTGCAGCATAGCTGGCAGAGGTCTTCTGAACAGGAGCACAGCTGCAAAGAAGGTCCTGAATGAAACCACAAGATAGGCTATAAAGGAGCAGAAACATGTAAGTGAGGGCAAGGCTAGCTACTCTAGACACTCACAGGATACAAAGGTGTTAAACTTCTGAAAGCGTCCAAAATTGCAAGGGAAGCAATAAACAGTAGCAAATTGTTGTACTGAGAAGGGTCAGAAGCAGAGGGAAGAGAGGAAAGGCAAGGCAGCAATAATGGAAATCTGTGCCAAGGTCTTGGATGGAAAAGCACCAAACCCACAAAGAGGCTCCTGAGAGCACTTGGAAGCTGGCAATTGCAGACGGCCTTTGCTCCGTTGCCAGACTGTCTTGGGGCTGAAACACTGATAGACAACAACAAAGCTCTCCACCAGACAGCCAGAGATGTGGCAGATCACGGTATCCCCCACCTGGTGGATTTTCATCCTGTGCTAGGAGCTGGGAACAGATACAAAGGGCACCAGAGCAGCCGTCTGCTCAGTTTTGGTCTTCCCAGCAATACTACAACACCTGATGGGATGTATGACCCTACTTTCTGTCCACACATGGCCAGGAGATGGCTGTTCACTGCCCAGATGGGTGGCCCCAGCAGAACCACCACAGCTGCTTTACCACTGCCGTCGCCTGGTGGACCTCCAGCAGCACAACACCCAGGGCACCTCCAGCCTCCACTGCTTGGCATAAAGCCCAGCGGGGAAACCAGCCAAAACACCCCTGGTGCCAAGCTTTGTGAGCACAGCCAGGAGTGGTGGCCCAGTCCCACAGCAGAGTTGAACTTTCAAAATATTTTGAACGGCTCCTTATCGGCAAAGCAGCTTTAAACCAGCTCAGTATTTCACAGTGTTCATAATGTGGTCCCCTTAAATTGGATTGAAAACCTAGCTGAACCACAGCCTGAAACAGAGACAGTCTCTCTTTTTGCACAGGATCTTTTCAGGGAGACCCACCCAGCCTGAGATCAGCAAGTTGCATAAGCCCACATTTGATGACAAGCATGCACCTAATGCCATTCAAGTCAACGGTACTGGGAACATGTTTGACACTGGCTGCCTGTTTGACTGACCAAAACAGGACCTCAAAATACAGATTCTGCCAATTTTGTGCAACCTGTGGGTGCTTTCAGTAATATCAGCACTCTGTTACAAGGTCCACACTAAAACATCAGCTCTCCTCACCTTGACTGACTTCAGTCCATCAGCTGAAACCAAATCCTGATCCTTGTGGCTACAATCTTCCTTCCTTCTTGGCTTAGAGGCACTACCAGAGCACAGCTACGGCAGCAGAGATGGGGAGTGTTTGGGCCCAAGGGGAATGCTAAAGTTACAAAACTCAAATCAAGTCTGCAAAGAGACATCTTCTAATACTGATCTTGCTCCAGATCACTCTGTGAACCACCACACCATCACACAGAAAAGCAATTTCTTTACCAAGATATTTGTAGGTAAAATTTACTTAAGGTTACATAGAACCACTGTGACCCATAAGCTTGACTCCATACAGAAAACAAACCAAAAATTACTCAGTGAATCAAGGCAAATGAGGGCTGCTCTATCGTATGAGAGCACTCACAGGGCAGGAGAGCAGAGCAGCTGCGCTTGCAGAAGGGAATGAGCCAGGGAAAGCCTCCACCAAAGCAACTGGGAGTGTGGGAGGAAGCTCGCTCACCTGCCCAGCACACAGACAGCATCTAAGCTAAAAGTTAACAGCCTTTGCCACTCGTGGTGAGCAGCAAAACGCTGGCCACTCAGTCATCAACCTGCAGCGACAGCCCGCAATATGAGTTTTGTTAGTTTATCAGGTACTGATTATTATTTGCTATTGATACTGATATGACTATGAGGATGATGGTTCACCTAGCTTGGAGGTGTCACCAAGGTTAAGTCAGCCTATGTCCTGTGTGAAAACCGCTTCCTTAAAGAAAAAAAGACACATTATTGTCATAAGAGATTCCCTTCTGAAGGCCCAATATGCAGACCTGATCCACTTCTTAGGCAAGTCTGCTGCCTCCCTGGGGTCCAGGTTAAAAATGTGAAGAGTAAGCTTCCTACCCTGGTACAGCCCTCAGATTATTATTCATTATTGATTTTTCAAGGAGGCAGGAATGAAGTAGCAACAAGAAGTCTGAGGACAATCAAGAAAGACTTCAGGGCCTTGGGACGACTGGTTAAGGGATCAGGAGCACATGTAGTATTCTCCTCTATCCCTCCAGTTGCAGGGAATGATGAGAGAAGAAAACAGGAGGAGCCAGCACATCAATACCTGGCTCCAAGCCTGGTGTCACCAACAGAATTTTGCATATTTTGATCATGGGTTGGTCTACATGACACCAGGCCTGCTGGCAACAGATGGGGTACACCTGTCTCAAAGGAGGAAAAGGATCCTTGCACAGGAGTTAGCAGGGATCATTGAAAGAACTTTAAACTAGATTTGGAAGAGGAAATGGATAAAACCAGGCTCACAAGAGATAAGCCTGGGGCAGCATGCCAGTGTTTGAGGGACAGTGTGCTAGCGAGGTTCTGCAACCTGCTGTCTCAGCAGAGGTAGGGGATGGAGATCTATGCGGCAGCAAAGATGCAACGGTTAATGATGGGTTAGAAACTACAGAAATGCCTGAGAATGGTCAAGCAATTAGGGCTTCTCCCTCCAAAAAGGTGGCGGGATCAACAGCCCAACTGAAGTACATCTACACCAATGCACGCAACACGGGCAGCAAACAGGAGGAGCTGGAAGCCATTGTGCAGTGGGAAAACTATGATACAATTGCCATCATGGAAACACAGTGGGATGACTCGCACAACTGGAGTGCTGCAATGGATGGCTACAAACTCTTCAGAAGGGACAGGCAAGGAATGAGAGGCGGTGGGGTGGCCCTGTACATGTTAGGGAGGGTTTTGACTGTCTAGAGTTTGATGATGGTGATGATAGTGTTGTGTTTATGGTAAGAACCAGGGGGAAAGCCAACAAAGCAGACATCATGGTGAGAGTCTGTTATAGACCACCCAACTGGGATGAAAAGGCAGAGGAAGTATTTTTTAAGCAGCTGGGAGAAGTCTCACGATTGCTAGCCCTTGGTTCTCGGGGAGGACTTCAACTTACCAGACGTCTGCTGGAAATAAAATACAGTGGAGAGCAAACAGTCTAGGAGGTTCCTGGAATGTGTGGAAGAGAACTTCCTGACACCACTGGTGAGTGAGCCAACTAGGGAAGGAGCCCCGCTGGACCTGTTGTTTGTGAACAGAGAAGGACTTGTGGGTGATGTGATAGCTGGAGGCCATCTTGGGCACAGCAATCATGAAATGATAGAGTTTTCAATTCTCAGAGAAGCAAAGAGGGGGGTCAGCGGAACAGCTACCTTACACTTCCAGAGGGCAGACTTTGGCCTGTTTAGGAGACTGGTTGACAAAATCCCTTGGAAGGCAGTCCTGAAGGGCAAAGGAGTCCAGGAAGGCTGGACACTCTTCAAGAAGGAAATCTTAAAGGTGCAGGAGCAGGCTGTCCCCATGTGCTGAAAAATATGCGGCAGGGAAGTTCACCAGCCTGGCTGAACTGAGAGCTCTGGCTGGACGTCAGGAAAAAAAGGACAGTTTTTATGACTTTTGGAAGAAGGAGCAGGCAACTCAGGAGGACTAGAAGGATGTCATGAGGTTATGCAGGGAGAAAATTAGAAGGGCCAAAGCCCAA
>VXBL01006047.1:64280-93599 GCA_013400195.1 Aramus guarauna | reverse complement strand
TGTGGCGAGGGGGGGGGGGGGGGGGGAGAGAAAAAAGGCAAGCACTACAAGACAAAGACAAGAGAGGTGCAAAACATGAAATTTTTTGTCCTTTCCAACCTATAATCTCTTAACCAAGAAAAAACACAAATTCTAGGCCTACAGTCTTGCATGTTCGGCAATAACATTTCACCTTGCCAATCAAAAGTTTCGTACAATAGCCACCCATTTCTCTTTTGAATTCAAGAAGTATGATTCCATGCAATTACACGCTGTATGAATTTAAACAGAACACAACCCTGTGCCTAAAGATCTGAAAAATTCACGTTGCACCACGTTTAGAGGCATGGCTTAACAAGTAAGCTGCAGCACTGTTTCTTTGCTTTGTGCCTCCAGGAAGCTTAGTTTCAGGAACATTTTTGGAAGAATGCAAGAGTACTGCAACCAATAATCTGGTTTATATCTGTTTTTTTACTAGATAAAAATAAAAATCTGCTTTGTGTAAACATTTCTGATCAAGAGAAGAAGGGCTTTGAGTTATAAGATCTGAGTGAGTCTCTCCTCTCTATTAAAAGCTAAAAAATTACTCTTAACACTGGACCCAAGTATTCACAGCCCAATTCAAATTATTCCCCCTTCCCACACACTTGCTTCATGTCTGCGTGTTTGTGTTTCAATTAAAAAGCTACTATGACATTCTTCCTACATTTTTAAAAGAAAATGGGGCAATACATTCCACAGGCAACAGCACTCAAGGAAGTTTGTGTTTACACATCTCCCACCACCCCCTCTGGCCCCAAGGCACTCCACAAGCTACACCCAAGTTTCCTGCACACACACACGTCCACCTGAATTGACCATGAGGGCCAGCCCTGCTCCATTACCAGGTTTTATAATTGAACCATTTACACCTTGAGGACACGGTCAGACTGGTGGGCAAGTCATCCAGGCAATGGACTCGGGACTTTCAGCACCAAGAAATCGCAGAGGAAGGAGGGACCAGGGCAGAAGGGCTGCGGTTGCTGAGGACAGCAGCAGCCGGACAGCAAAGCTCAGCCTGCTGCAGTGGACAGCACAAAAGAAGGTGGCCACGGTTTCCCAGACAGGGAGGGTTTCTTGAAATCCATGGTGAAGGTTCAGACAAGTCACTCTGCCCTGCGACAGAAGCGGATGCTGCCTGTAACACTGACAGCTCAAAGCAGGCACGGTTGCGTCCCCAGGAAACATCTGGCAACAGCCGGCGCTTCCCCGGCAGTCAGTAGCTCCACACACATCCTGACCTCTCATCCTTTCAGAGCAGGGTTGCAAAAGCCTCTGCTTTCTCAAGGTAGTATCGCTTGGATCTCTTCCGACAGCCACCCCCTTCCGCAGCTTGGCTGCCAGGAGGAGAGGTGGTAAGAAACCTCCTCTGCCAAGAAGCCTCCTCTGCCTACCCCTTGTCTGCTGCGCACGGTCCTTGGGGCAACAAAACATGAGTGAGTGCTGAGCTTCTTCGGTCACCCTTCACCTGCGGTCAAGACGCCTCTTCCAGAAAGCCCAGCCGCACTTGCAGGAGCTCGGCCAAGCTGTGGCTTCACACAAGCGAATGTGGAGGCTCCCGCACAGACACAGCTCCTTCTTGTGGAGGCATGCACAGGCATCTCTGCAATCTCATTATTCAACTCCCCCCGGATCTATATGTAATAGAAGTCACTTTTGCAGAACTTGGCCATATGCCTTCACCCTTTCCAATGGTAATACCTAGCTTATGCTGGGTAGTACAAAGCAGCATCTTTTTTTTTTTTTAAGCTTACATTGAAAAGATTCTTGCTTGAGAAGCATATTTGATGCTTGTGTACTCTACCTTTAGTCTGTGTTAATAGACCATTTTTCTTTTTAATTTTTTTTGTCTTTAAAGAATTAATCAATAGCTCCTAAATATAACTTGACTCAAAAATTAATGAAAGAAAATTAATAACAGGTATTTCCAAGGAAGTCATCACTGCAGGCTGATCATGTCCAGTTATCTTGCCTTGGAAATGTGGGTGAAGGATTTGAAGCCAAGAAGCAAAGCAATGAAGAAACAAACAGTTTGAATGATTGGGGAGCTAATGGTTTTCCATGGAAAAAGTCATCGATGCATGTCTTTTATTTTGTTATGCTAGCAGTATAATTTTTGACAAAGGCCTTTGGGCAAAGGCTGGTTTGAACCTGAATGGAAGTAATCAGGGCTGCAGCTTGAATAATTTCCCCACATTTGTATACATCATCTATCCACACCAAGTATCACCCACCAACACACACAATCTCGCTTTCATTTAAATCACCCGTCCCTGGACACATTTTTCAGCTGCTACAGGTCACATAACAGGTTATCTTATTTGCAATGGAACAGGCTGGCTGCACTTAGACAAACACATAAAACACAGATGCTTTAGCCCTTATCGTTATTTTTGGTTTCTAGAAGGCTGCACACCTTTTGACACAAACAAAAAAAACCCCACACACAGAGCATCCACATTAACAAACCAACCTGGTTTGGGATATTACTGCACCGAGAGTTGAAACCCAAAACAGTACTTGTCCGGCCTGCAAGTGCCAGCCTTGAGCTTAAAAAACAAATTTCGATCCAAACCCAGGGAGTCTGGCAGACACGGAAACCCAAAATGAAAACTAAAGGGCCCTGAGCAAAACTAACCACATCATTAACTCCAGTCATCCAAGCAGTTGGTATCTCACATAACATCATTTCCTACCACAAAACAGCACATTTGAACAAAGTACAAGCACAAAACTCACCGAATCAACATAGCAGCATTGGAGGATACAGACAACATCGCCAATTGCCACAAAGAAACGCTTTCTGGAAGCATAATAAAATCTTATAAACAATCTCCTGAGTCACAGAAGGATAACACCAGACAGACCATTTAATGAAGTACTTGTAAAATCAGTAGCAAGAACAAACTGCAGAAGGTTTAAAATAAAAGCTTTCAAATCACTAACTTACCAGATTTTAAGTGAAACTAGACATGATTTATGCAAGGAAAAAATTTATGACTAATCTATGACTAATTTTATATTAATCAGTGACTGCATCCATCTTTGAATTGGAGCCCTACTCCATGCAGTTTCTGTCAGCTAGTGCTTTGTGTTAATTCTACAAGCCAAAACAACAGGTTACGTGCAGTTTACAATCTGTGAAAGCGCTGTTGATGGAAGATGTAGAAGTGACTGGAAGACATGGAAGATTAGGAGCTTAACTGAAGATCTCACGCCCCCAGCACCCACGTTACAGAAGCAGTGTGGTAAGAAGTCTGTACCATCAGATACAAGAGAATTCAATCTCCTGGAAGACACTTTCCATCGGACGAATTTGGTACCACCAAATACTGGTCTTGGCAGTATTCTGCCTCTTTCATAGTTATGTCAAGTTTGCTGACGCTCAAGGGACTAAGGCATTGATCCTGTTAATCACACGGCAACCCTAAGCACACAGAGTGGACAGCCATCTTCAGGCATCACTTCTCATGTAGTGATGCCTTATGTAAATACCAACAACCAGTTGCTGTCTCAAGCAGCCCTGGTTCTGGAAGCCAAGAGACTGCAAAAGTTTCGTTACAGAAGACTGCTTTTTTAGGGCGAGATGATCACGATGGGTGTAACATTGCTATCACTAAAGTAACACAGAACAGATAATCAAAGTGTTTTCTCTTTCACAGGCACCAGGTTGGTCTTACTCTCCTACACATGCAAAAGAGCCAAGAAAAGCATCCATGTGCCTCTTGGTTGGAGGTTTATGGGACACCTTCAACCTTGGCATGCTGCATCAATCACAAAAGACATTGCTCTGTCAGTGTTGTTCATCATCTTAATCTGACTGGTGTTGCCGTACGCTGGCTTCTGTCTTCCTTCCCAACTCTACTAGAAATAAGGCCAAGACATTCCTTAACAGAAAGGGATTGGGCTCACGCATAAGGTTTGCCATAAAGTTTTCCAGGAAGATGCCTGCCCTTCAATTACACTGAATTGTTATGGGCATCCTTCACTTTGAAGTTCAGTCACAGCAATATTTTGCCATTCCTAGAAGGAACTTAAATAGCTCCACCACCACAAACTTGCAAAATCCTGTTAGTGAGGCACACGCATCCATACTCTGTGTTTCCAGAGCTGAGAAGTGAGCTGGAAGCTATGTAAACAGCAAAACTCAAAAGCACTTACCAGGAAAAGGAACACAATACATCCTTTTGTTGCTGTTGTTAACAAGAGGCAATCAAAAGATTTGAGTTAAAACACCTAGAAATTAGGATCAACATAACTAGATGCTTTGCCAGCTTCACAAGTAAAAGTTTTGTACATTTATTTTGCTATTTCTCCATGCAGACACTTCAGTTGTTTCAGCCCTTTTAAGTTGGTTACGTGCTAATATAGATGCACACAACATGATTCAGCTGTCATGTTTTCATATGCACTGCAAATAATCCTGAAAGAACCATTTCTACTAATCACATTGTTCCACACAGTTTTAAAGCACATGATTGCAGAATAAAACCCTCACCACATATTTTTGGCCTGGATTCTAAAGGAAATTAAGTTTATGTGGTAGTGGTGTTTGTCAGTCCTCACCCTATTAAATTTTCAACTTGCTAGTCAATTTTGACCACATTTGGCAGAAGGCAAAGAGATCTGAATAGGTGTCATATTCTTACATCTTTGGGAGAAATTATTATGTAGGTAGAAGGAGACACATCCAAATTAGCCTCCCACAGAGTCAAACTCTGCTGCAAGAACTCAACAATTCCCCGCTTTGTTTGGACCAACAGCCGCTCCGTCAGCATCTGCACGTGGGCATCCAACGCACATGTTGACTCCTGTGTGGCCAACATGAGAGACGCTGGAGAGAAACCACAGACCAAGCCAAAAGGGAGGGAAAGATAATTTGGAGATAATGGACAGCAAAAATGAAGAGGTCCAAAGAGAAGAATCACAGGTCATGGTAGACAGAAGGCCAACACACACTGGGCAAACAAAATCGTAAAGTACTAGGTCTTGTCAGCTCTTCTACCTGAGGGATAGTTGGTGGCAGCTCTTTGCCATGCCCATACCTACAAGCATGATAACGTCCTTTCCCTGCCCTCCTTCCACCTCCTGGAAAGCTCACAACACACCATTCTCCCACACATCCTGGGCTAGTTGTTTACAAGCCATGTTTCATCTTCAGATATCCACAAATAATGCTGGATGCTACTGGGGACACAAATGGACCATGCCTTCAAGCTGGCAGACGGGACAGGAGAAGCGCAGCAGCAACCAAGCTCATGCTTGGGAAAGAGCCGGCGCAGACTAGATCCACCACAATCCACCTGCATCACAGCTGCAACAGAAAGCAAGATCCCTCTCCAGAACTGGCACCTACGAATTGCAGCCACCTTCCTCTTCATCCCAGGAAAGGAGAAATGCACGCTGCATCCCACGAAGCTCTTGTTAGGGAATGAAAGCATCCCAGAGGCACTGCTGAAAGACGACTGAACAATACTGTCTGTAAGGAATAGACAGGGAACAAAAGCTTACAAGCTGAATCGAGATCACTTGCAACCTACGTGAGTCGTTTTTGCCCAAGGAGCTCTCCATATCATAAACTTGGACAGCTATTAGTGGATGAGAAGTACAATCAAGTTATCCCTACTTCAGAAGAAGGGGAGGGCTGAGGGCCAGAAACAAGCAATGACTACCCTGAGAGGTGCCAAGCAGCCGGGATGGGCAAGGGGAGCATGCTGCAGAGCCAGGATGGACATCCACCTCCAGCCAGGGCTGAGCAACCCCAGGGCAAGTCCCACAGCCACCGGTGGCAAGTGAGGTTCGCCCCACTTCTCCTTGTGCACTTAGCAGCTAGTGGATAGACAGAAAGACGTTTTATTTGTCTTAGTGCTTAGAAACGAACACTTCTGCTGCATGAAAGCAGAATGCAAATATCTCCTCCCCAAGCGCCCACAAGCCTTTCTGGTTTAGTTTGATTTTATTCAAGAATCTTCTTTACAACCAACCTATTACAGCACTTTATTTAAGGAGTAAGTAAGGATGCTGCTACCAGCATTAAATACCCTTTCACTAACGATTATAGGGCATTATCCTCAGAGGAAAAACATTAGTTTTCAGTCCCTCTCCTTCTTTAAAGAGGTCAGTGTCTTGCAGCAACAGAAAAAACAGTTCTTCTCTCAGGTAAAATATCAAGGATGCAGTTCAAGACACAGAAGGGATGCAGGCAAAGCACAAGACTCATGGGACAAACAACAAGATGCAAAATAATCTTCCCCTTCTAGACCATCACTTCAAGTTCAGACCGATTACACAATTTAAAAAGTCACCAGTACTGGCTTACCCCCAAGATCTCCATGGCCTTAATATGCAAACCATGTCTGCAATGGCAGCCCACTTGTCAGAGGGCACTTTATCCAGCCCGCAGACCGAAGCCCTGTGCTACCACAGCCAGTGGGCTCTGTAGGAAGCCGGGCTGGATGGTCACAACAGCCTGAACAGCTCTGCTGCTGCAGCAAACACCCCGGATCAAGAGCAACACGTGTCCTGGCAGCAGCGTGGAGAAGACGCTAGTCCTGTCAGGAGCACTGGATCTGTCCTGTGATGAGATGATCTCTCTCCAGGTGCGATAGTCTGGCTCCTCTTACCAATAGCAGGGCACTGGCATCTATAGCCCAGGGCTATAGTGAGCCAAGCACTGCAGTGTGTCAAGAGCAAGGTGGCAAGGTTTATGGACTAGAGCTTCAACACACTGGGGCTGGGAACAAGACAGAGCCAGAGCATAAAAATAAACATATTCAACAAAAACAATAAGCCTTAAATCACCATGAATTACAACTGGCAGATGCATCATAGCAGAGCCTGGAACAGAGCTAGGTGGGACTATCTGACCCAGAAAGCAGTTATTTTCACCTACAAGCTTTCCATTCAACTTGGTCCTATGAACTCTCCTACTTCACCCACCCAGTTTTGACTGTCACGCAAGAAGCAGCAGCCCTAACCACCATAGCAACCAAACAGAAACTACTTTAATGAAAGCTAGTTTCACATTTTACATGAAATATGAATATTTCATATTTAATTGGTTGGTTTTTCATATTAATTGGTTGGAAGGGAGGTCATTTGGGGTTTTTTTAAGGAAAGAGGTAAACTTTGCTTAGACTCCAAAATGAAAGTCAGATGTGAAAGAACTACTTACAAGATGCTGGGGGCAAACAAGTGCACCATTAAGTATGTGTTGCGTTGTATCTTTATTTAGAAATCACCTAATAACCATCTCTCCCATGGGGGACAGTTAATATTAGAAGCCACATACATCCTTACACAAGGATGTCTCTATAAAGCTTCCTACATAAAGATGTTCCTAGAATCCAGTAACTTAGCAAACCAGATTTTTAACTGCTGCGTAAAATTTGGGCCACACAACAAAAAGACTTCAACGCCACTTAATCTGATTATTTTCCACGATGTAAACTGCGGAAAGGACCATCTTCAGGAACATATTCTGAAAGGTGGTGGAGCACAGGGAAACCCATCCCCTGCACAGAAGGGCTAGGCAAAATCCAAGCCTTTCACTGGAAATCTTCCCCCTCAAGCAACACCTAGGAGCACATGCTGCTGTCCCATGGAGGAGATGGGAGAAGCAGACAAGGTCTTTTCAGAGAAAGTCACCATCATACCTCTCACCTGCTGCAATCCAACCCATCCCCCTTAGCGTACACGGTGATATACTCTCGTTAGAGGCCCCTCCACAGACAATATCAGAGATTGCTTCAGTGATGGTTTCAGGATGTAGAGAAAAGGCTTTCAGGTGACAGCATGTTTCTGCCTCAGTTCCTTTTATCCTGAAATACCCCCTAAGAATCCTATAAATTTGTGGAGTGGAAAAAGTAGCCTCCCATACTTGACCAAATAGTAAAAAACAGCTCCTGCTTTATCTACAGAGTAAGTCATCACTTGCAAAAGCATTGGGTTTTATGGGGTACAGTACAAAGGAAGACATAAGAATACAGGTACATTGTTCTGAATTTGTACCTCAGAATTTTCCAGTGGCTGCCTTAAGTGTTTTTTGTGATCGTAAGCAGTCAGTTGTTAAGATTTTCATTAGGAACAGGAGCACTGCCCCAAAAGAGGCAAAGGCCATTTTACCTTGTTTTCCACAAAACCCCCAGCTACTGAGCTCCAACACAACTTCCACTTCCCATTCATTCCTCATTTACTATTCTGTATACTCCTTAGGTATATAGCACACCTCTAACCCCAACAAAGACAAGGTCTAGCAGATGTCAAACCTGCAGAGCCCTGAATTTATAAGGGAATACAAGTCGAGACGAGCATTAGACAGGACTACATAAATGCAATGCCCTACAGAGGGTGATCTAGATGAACCAGAAGAACATGAGAAATGAAGTGCTGAGAAGAGGAAAGATTAGGAAGATCTGTATGAGCAGCATGTGCAGCGCTGAACAGCTTGCCTCACAGAGAAGCCAGCTAGCTCTGTTCTGCAGAGAAACATCTCAAGCAGAGGGCTGCCAACACACACCACCACATTCTTTTTTAATTTAGGATTTTTCTTCCCCTTCTTTATGCAAGCTGGGGACCCGCAGGCTGAGAGATCACCTGCTGTAAGATGAAATTACTAAAACAACTTCCCACAGGTCCTGCCGGGCTCATTAAACCACACTAACCCTCACATACATGGCTGCAATGCAGCTGGTGATAATGCATTTCCCCTTTCTGCTTGCATCATCAATTCTTACTCATTAGGGCACTTACAATCTTTATATAGAATTCCTTTATGTAGCCTAATTTGCCAAGAAGTAATCACTCTTTTCTTCCCCTGGTAATACAAAAGAGACAGAGCTGAAAAGTGATTTCATTTGCCATTTATTTCATGGTTCTCCTTCCAAAAAGTTTCCTTCAGATGTTCTCTATGAAGCCAGATACATTGGGTCATTAGAAAACATCTCAGAGTAATCCAATGTTTCATCAAATTTTGTGTGGAAAACATGAGTATTTTAGGAAGCTTTACATCTTTGAGTTTACTTGGCATTTCTTGCCAAAAGAAATCCATGAACTTGCTTCCTTAGAAAAGAAAAAAAACACAACCCAGAGAGCACTGAAGAATTCAACTCTCCGCTCAGAGGAGGGTAAACAGAGTTTACTCGATGCTCAGGAAGAGTCGCGTCCATGTAAAAGAAGCACCGCAAAGGACAGCAGGCAGACACCCGCACCACACGCGGCAGGAAAAGCGAGGCAGATCTCGGTCTGTCCCGGCTCACTTCGCCCCCAGAGTCGCAGCAATGCTAGC
This sequence comes from Aramus guarauna, assembly GCA_013400195.1. Lineage (NCBI taxonomy): Eukaryota > Metazoa > Chordata > Aves > Gruiformes > Aramidae > Aramus > Aramus guarauna. Next base: position 84,295 of record VXBL01006047.1, on the reverse strand, counting down.
TGGTAATTACGCCGCAGTGTGGTCTGGCAAGCCACAGGCTTCTGGCTTCAGGTTCAGAGCTCTGCTGCCAACTCATTCGGGGGCTCCAGTATGTCTCTTTACCGTATTGTTTCAGGCTTTCTCTCAGGGAAAGCAAAAAAAGATAGCCTAAACCTGGAGCTGTTACTCTGTGCTAAGACTATGGTCCTGTACATTCAATCCAAACTTTAAAGGCTAATCTCACTATAGCTTTCTCAACATTTTGTTGGACAATAAATACACTGGATGCCGAAAAGGTCACTGCTGAAATAATCACTGTCCTGCACTGACTACCACTCCCTACAAGTGAGTCGAAAATAGGGAACACAGATTCGTATTCAGCCTTCCCTGTAATTCAAGAGTATTCACAACAGATTATTTTGCTTCTGGCCGAGCCCTAGTCCTTGCTGAGCCCTCAAAATTTCTGTAAACGCTCACCAAGGAAGGGAAACGAATCACTGGCTTGCAGCACCTCATTACACACAAACCTCATTGCTTTAGATGTTTAAAACCATCCACCCCAAGCAAAGGAGTGGGCTGTAGTTACAAACTCTGAACCACAAAAATAGTACTATTTAAGACAAAAGGGAGAAAATTGTTTTTAAAGAGTAGAACAACTCAGAGAGCGAGTATTTGCAAAGACCTTCTTCTACATACCTCTATGCTGCTGTGTTTTCAAACAGCCTTTCCACACTGCAGCAAGTTTTGAGTAATTACCTAGCTAGGTACAGAGAAACTTAATTGTACTGTATTAACAATTAAGGCTTTGACTTCCTATCCAAGAGCTCTACTACTTTTAATTAAAATTGGACGTTGTAACATTGTTAAGACTATGCAAATCCATACCGTGAAGTCAGCTCTAATAAACGCACAGGTAATCTTTGAGACTCCATATAAGGATGCTGGTACAGAATCAAAAATAAGCTTTGTTAGTACAGACAAAACCAAACAAACACACAAGGGTCCAGGAAATGGTTTTGAAGGCTGAACTTCCCATAATCCATCAGCATCTTTGAAAAGCCACTACAAGCCTCCTTAACTCCTCGCATTATTAGAGCGCTTTACAGCAACGTTTTCCATCAGATTTGCAGCACATTCAGGATTGCAGCTGGGATTTCCCATATGGCAACCGTGCAAACCAAAGCCAAAAAAGAGGCGAGACCCAACGGTGCTGCAGCGTCAAGAAAGTGAGACAGCATTGAACAAGATCAAGAGGAGAGTCTGCTAACCCAGGTTAACACCGAGCATTTTCTCTGTCTGAACATAAAGGAACTGTTTTTGATACAAAGGGCACTTTTCACAGGGTTATAGCACTGACTTAATGGAGCACCGCCTAAATATCCATTTCCTCAAGCCAAGGCTGGATTAGTCCCAGAAAGCCAGGTTCTGACGCTTGTACTTGCACATCATGAAAGCAAAAGGAGAAGGTGCCAGGCTAGGGCTAAACCAATTTTGAATGTTTTCCGAGTCCTTTCATGTCAGTCACAGATCCTTTATAGTTGGAGTTGTGAAGACTCAGTCTAGTCACGCACCCCGAGGGAGAACGATCCAGACATACATGTACCCACTGATTCAGGAGCTGGAGCCTTCTGCTCCCCCAAGAAGCTGCAATTAACCCCGAGATGGTCTGAAGCGGCAGGGTGGGGTGGGAAAGGGAGGAAGACTGAAGGAAGACAGGGGGGCCACGTGGCCACCCGAGCACCAGCCCCGAGGAAGCTGCCTCTAACCCAGGCTGGGGGGAGAAGCTCTCCCTGCCGCATGGCCGTCCCACCGCTCTCCCGCTCCAGCCGGCCCGGCCAGGGAGGGAGAAGGACTGTGCTGCAGGCAGGCACATCTGGCAAGCAGCTCCCACGGGTGGTCGCCAGCTCTGGTGGGGCAAGATTGCTCCGGGTTGGATGGGGCAGCCGGTAGCTCTGCTGCAACCCCTCACCAGTCATCCCTCCGGCTTTGCTCAGTCTAAATTCGATGGGGCTGATCATCCGGGCAAGTGCCTATGTCAAAGCAAACTTAAAGTCCCATGTGGTGTTACAGCTGCAACTGCTAGGAACTAACTTTGGCAAAGTGCAGGGCTTTCTGGAAAGCAGAGCCAGGAAAACTACAAATAAAGGCCCGTACCATTTGTCTCACTGGTCCTCCCAGTAGCCATTTCATTACATCACTATTTTCCTAACTAATAAAGGTCAAACTATAATTTTTGTTACTTTAGATTTATAGTTTCTCTCAAATGAAAGGCATTCTTATGCCAGGAAAAAACAAAAAGGAGATTTATGTGCCCTACAGATACTGTAGCAAACTCAGTTCAGAAAGAGAAAAAAAAGAAATCATTCTTTTCCTAGTCTTTTTAAAAAAGGGAGAAAACAGTGAACAAGAAGCCAAGATCATTAGTGGACAGAAGACAGAAAAAAAATGAAGAAAAAGAGCAATAAGAGCCTTTATTCCCAGGAGCTCCTTCTAAATAACCTGGGAGACTCCCAGCGACAAAGCTGTACTTCCCGTGACCTGCAGCGTTCGGTTTGGGAACAGGAGCAAAATCGCCGCCTTGGAACAGGTCGCCGCCTTGTACACCCACACTGCGCGCACAGAGCGCTCGGCTCAGAAATGCATTACACTGGGGCAGAGAGATGAACTGAAAGATACTGCGAGAAGGTCCTTTCTCACAGCGCGGGAGCGGAGGACCGCTGATCTGCAGAGCAGTCCTGTGAAGGGCACCCGCTCCACCTCGTACACGGTAGCAGGCTTCTCTTGGGACTCCTTTGGAGCAGAGTCCGCAGCAGCGATGGGAGACAGAAACGCTCTCTCGCAACACACAGTTAAGAGAACGCCAACCGGATAACACGCACATGTTGTCCTCGCTCCCAGCTTCGGGCAGGCTGGGTATCTCTAAGACCGGTATTACCAAGTAGCGAATTCAGTTCATGATTATCCACGCTGTATTAGCACGCTTCTTGGTAGAAAAAGCATTTGGGAATGATATAAGCAGCTATACACACAATACATTTTATAATGCACACACAGCCTGAGGAACATCACTTGATGTATTATTGATAGGCAGCCACTTCTGAGGCGAGACGGACTTTGAACAGCATCACAGCAGGAGGGTAGGGTACAGGGAAAGAAAATGACAGAACAAGAACGCTGAACTGCTGCAGGACTGAGATAAACGGACTAATTAGCAGAGAGTTTGTCTACACTGAAAAATTAACACAAGCATTGCCCCTAATTTGACCTCCCATCCACATCTTTAATTGGAACATGGTGCTTTTAACTTGAATTGGCAGGAAGCACAGCTAAACTTTGATTAAGCACATTTAAGCAACACCTAAGCACCAGTGCAAGCAGGCAATACTCGGGGATCCCTAAGCCTCCAAGTCTTTCCCACTATTTTCCCCCTGCCATGTACACAGGTACAACACCAACATACCCTGTGGACAAATTCAGAAAGCAACAAAACTTTTTCATATATATATATTTATATATATATTTTTAAATATATTTATTTTCAAAGTTTAGTGCTATATATAAATATAGCAGAGCATTCAGACCCCCTGGCACCCTGCAAGCACAGCTACTGCTATCCAGAGCAGTATCCTTCCTTCAAAGGATGCCCAAGATCGCTTGAGGTCGACTCATTTGAGAGGGGTGAGCTCCACTGGGATACATAGCTGGGACTACCTCTCCCCACAAGCTCTTCTCTTCAACCACTCACCAGCGGAGGGGTGACAAGAGCACCATTCTGTATTTCGGGCGCACAAGCCCTTCATGGCTAGCAGGAGCCAGTATCAAGCTCGATATAAACGGGCAAGATCACTATGAGCTTAACTCGGTTCTGAAGGACATCAGCAGGAAAAAAAAGGAGTTGCTGGTCCCTGTGGCACGGGAAGGGGAAGTAACAGTTACGCTTGCCTAGAGCGAGGAGGCATTTCATCCTGAATCGGGATCCCCTTCAGCTGGAACCCAGCCAGAAAGCCCAAATAATAGCCCTTCTGCTCACAAAACCACCGCTGAACCTTGACTGTTCACAAGCTGTCTGGAGTACAGTATTAAACTCATTAAAAATACAATGGGGGGGAAAAAAAATCCTGCCTCCCATCACCCCAAGAAGATATTAAATCAATGCTTTCTCCGTTCTTGCTTTGACTGTTTTTCATTACAAAGTTCCACAACAACTAAATGCTTTCTTCAAAATTGACAGATTTAAAAGCGTTGGGGTTTTATGGATATTTTTATACTTACTCCCCACATATGATGCCATTGCAAACCTTTAAGTATTACATATGCACAGATATGGAAATTTTGCTTTTACATGGATTAAGTGTCTGCATTGTTTCTTTGAATCATCCAGCTTGTGTCTTTTACAGGAAATTAAATTAACACAAAGCATCTTTTAATAATCATAAGAGCTCTACGACAATTCAATTTGCAAAAAGACAGACCAGCATTCTGCATTACAGTAGGTGGTTTATCAAGTGTTTTGATGGAAGATCTTGTTCAAAGACTCGTCCAGAAATTTAACACCACCCCGTACTATTCCAGCAATGCAGTCAATGAACAGAAAACAGTTACAAGAGCACAGCCAAGCAGCCGCTCGCTCTGTTCGCAGGTTACTTTGCATCACAGTCTTAAAATCTGGAAGTCTCTGGGTACCAGCTAACGTAATCCAACTGAGCCGCAGCCAGGATCAGCTTCGTGAAGGCAAGTTAATACTGATCTGCTTTATTCTGTTCTTCTAAAACGAAGCCAGCTCTGCACCGCCGGAGGCCCCAGCCTCGTAAAGGAGGGAGTCTGGTGGTTCCACTCCCAAAACCTGCACAGGGTCTTGGCAGAGACTCCTCGGTACAGGTCACCTGACAGAATGCACACAAGAGGGACAAGAGGAAGAGATGCAGAGAAAGAAAGACAGCATCAAGGTACAGAGATGACTTTAAACAACAAAGAAGCCCAGGGACAAAGCCTGCTATGTGCATGCAAGCAGCTGCCCCTATCAAATACATAAAACACGGCCAGAGGCAGCAGCTCAAACCACAGGAAAGCTCTTACTTCAACATACCAACCTCTCCACGTGCTGCTTGATCACCTATGACTCCCTTGGCCACCTATGACTCAATCACTCCCGCTCAGTCACACGGTCTGCCCTCATACACTGCAAGGGCCCTGCATGCTATGCAATCAGGTGCCCCCATCTCAGAGAAGCTCGGGATCCAAAAGTAGAAAGATAAAAAGCAGGATAGCAGGAAAGCAGTGAAATGAGGGAGGCAACATATCCTAGCCTCAGAGGGAACGAGCGGCAGAGCTACAAACAGAACTCAGTCTGGACCCATCCACCCAGCAGCTGCTCCGGCATGAGCACAAACAGCTTTTGTGCAAACGCTGAGACATGGAGCATATTCCAAACAAATATTCCTTAAGGGGGAAAAAGAAAAATGCATCAAGTAAGACTTTTGGGACAACTCCTTTTGCTCCCAGGTTCACGGGCTTTAGCCTATTTTTAGTAAGTTGTCTTTGCAGATGCCAAAATAACATCTCTCCCCCACTGTACATACACAGCTGGATGTGAATCTTCACAGCCTGACAGGCAGCATCTGCATTCAGCTTCACAGATGTGAAATACAATAGGAAGTCTCAAGAGGAAGCCTCTTCTCTAGAAATCCAAACACAAATAGTTAATATGTTCCCAGTGCCGAGGATACAGCCCATAGGAAGGGGGGACCCACAAGTGCAGAGTTAGAAAGTTCCTTCCTCACCACCAGCAGCATTTCCTCCATCCTTTATTCCTAAGCAGCACGCTTGAAAGAAATCAACATGCACGATTCAAACACTATAACACTGAATTGCTCCTTTTCTCTAATACAGGTGCTATTACCGCGCAGGATCACAGCTAAGAATCAGCATTTTGCTCAGAAACTGCCTCTCCTCGGCTATCACAGCTCTGCAGAAAGGCTGCAAGTCTATTTACATCCACCAGATCAACACAATCTCCACACGGGCAGGAGAAGCAGTCAGACCATGTGGGTGCTGCTTTCCCACAGAGGAAGGCTGCTGTGTTCCCATGCTGACCTGCGGTTTGAAATTCCTAGGTAGCATCCATCCCCTTCCGCTCCCAGCCTCGCGATTAGCAAGTGGCAGTGCTCTTACTGTTCAAGCCCAGCGTAAACCAGACTGTAAAATTAAACTGGTCCATCTCTTGACTCTGGCACGCATATTTTCATATGCTTTTTGTTCCTCACGAGGTCCGAAACTCTCACTGGGAGAATCTGCCCACTTGAAAGACACAAGCCAGCAAATCCCCATGCCCCCAGCGGCTGACTCCGACTCTAGCCAAGGAAAATCAGCCTGGCTGAGAAGTCCACCATACCCTCACCCCAGTACTGGGAAGAGGAGACAAGGGCCAGAGCCAGACCCAGAAGAACATTTTCCCGCTATGGTGGGAAGTGCCAAGCTCCCCGTTGACAGTTTGGCTACCAACCAACCTCCGGTCTTCCCCAACCCCCAACAAGGCTCTGCAGCAAGAGCAGGGCTGTCGTCCACCCACTCGAAGGTTGCCCCAACCAGATTGTTTTCCCTTGCTTTCCACACCCCTGCCACACATTCTGTCGCTGCGCACCACGAGGAGGAAGCAGGCAAGCCAGAGCAGTGTGCAAAGTCCCGTCACATACACGAACCGGCTCCAGTTTGCCCACATTAGCAGCACACACAGGGTGACCTCTCCTTCCTTCGTAGGAAGGAGCACGTAGGTCCACAACCACAGATTCACCCTCAGCAGGCCCATGTTTAGTTACTTCACTTCATCTGCAGCACCCCTCCCTATACCCACAGTCCTCTCCCACAAATCCGCCTCATTTCTTGCAAAGGCCTACGCAGTGAGCTCGGCGTACTGGCTTGTCTCAAAACTCATCAACCCTCATACAGGCGCAGCCAACTTTTCAAGGAGGATTCACTTTTCATTCTTCATAGTCTCAAAGCTACGCAACATGTTGAGTCCGTGCTGTAACCTCCCTTTTATCGCGGAACGCGTAACACAGTTTAATTTGGATTAATTTCGCATATGGTTTCTATCATACCCTGGAGAACCTCTGGCTGCCCTTGCACTTCTGTATAAACATCAACCAGATCCAGGCATGAGGCTCTAGATACGGGAAGCAAAGTCTCAGCTTCAAAGCTTTACAGTGCAAGCTAGACAAGAAGGATTAAAGAAAGGACACCACATAAATTACGGCGCTCTGAATTCCCCCGTGTGCCGGTGGGAGACTGCGGGCCGCAGTACAGAGGGCAGGGGACGTATACTTAGAGGATGGACCTCACGGCAGGTGGCAGCACACGTGAGGAGCATGTCCTCCAACGGGGCCCGTGGAGGCCCTTGAGAGTCACACACGCTTCAGCTGCCGAGACCACTCTTCCTCTCCACTGCTCTTGAGAGTGCCCAACAGGACAGGGGATGCTGGGTATAGCCAGGCAGCGGCACGGCCACGTGGGCTTGCAAAACAGACAGCTGCCACGCCAGGGATGGCAAGGAGCAACCAGCTAGCTGAGCTCACCTGATCCAAAACTCCACAGCGTGGAAGGGTCGTCTTTTGTTGCACTTATGTCAAGCAACAGTATTTTGGACTGTTGTTGTATCCTTGACTCTGTGATTTCTAACTCTTGGATCCCACATTGTCGCCTGTTCTGCCACAGCTGGCTTCAGAGGGGCTCTCCACACCCAGCAAACCCACCTCTACCCCCACTAGCCCAGCCCAGTCCACGCCTGGCCCTCAGTGCGCTCTGTCTCCTTGCCCCTCACTTCCAAGCCCAAAAACTTCAGCAGCAGAGACCCCACCACCCTCTCCATGCAGGGGGGCAGTATCAGGATGTCCTCCTCCCTTCACCAACCATCTCTCTTAACATCTCACCCAGACAAAGGGGACAACAGCAAAGGCATCTTCACGGGGGCTATCACTGGGTCTCCAACTCTCTTAATCTCTCTCTTTCCAGAAAAACATGCCAAGTCAGACAACGCAAAGTTTAGGTCCCACTAAAAGCAAAAGCGGGACTTCCATTGCCTCTAGCAGGTACTTCATCCGCTGCACTGTTTTCTCACTCTGCCTATGGCAAGTAACATCTTACCCACAAATGGCCCAACATCTTAGAGCAGAAGGGACAGCAAACCCAATGCAGCTCAGAGGAGAGCCAGTGGGGTCCCATTTCTTCCTTTTAACACAGACAAAGAATGGCAGCCCCCCTGTTTTGCTCCTACATGCACACTCTGCAGGAGCTATGCGAACACAGCTGGATCTAAGGAAGGGAAAATGTTGTTCCTCATCACATACAACAGTAAAGCCAGGCCCTAATTGCCACAGCCATAGAAAGATGATATAGCACATTTAGTAAGAAGAGGAATTAACTGCAACATATCACAGCCAAATTCCAACTTAGCATCACTCCAGCTGGATACTCTGTCTTAAACGGCCAGGCAGCCGATCCTAAACTACTGCCACATGCATGTAATTTCCCTACCCCCTCAGTCCCTCCCTTCCAAAAGAGGTGCTGCAATACATCAGTACATCAAGGCAAGTCCCTACAGAAACATCAGCTTGTTTCAACTACTTCTGCATTTACAGATGCCCGACAGTAAGATTAGCCTTGCCTAAACGTGGCAGACCTAACTCTGCAGCCTGTTATTTTTACGCCATGCCCCAAAGTGAACGGAGCAGCGTAAGGCACAGACACGTGCCAAGTACAACCTCACGTATGTTTTGACAATTGCACTTTCGTACTAGTGCTGGGTTTCACTAAGAGCAAAGTGACATTTCAGGACAGCGCAGGACAGCATGTCAAACACTTTATCTTCATGGAAATACAACAGGGCAAGACATTTGTTGCGAGAAACTCAAACACACACCAACTACAATTATTATTCATCATATCTTCATGATATTTTTACTGATGAATGAATAAATGATCATTTACATCAAAGGCAAGATTTCCAGTTGGAGGTTATTTACTTTCACCTCAATCACACCAGCTCTGGCAGGCTAACTCAAGATACAGATGATTTACAAACCAAGCAGCAAGTGCTTGCATGCTGGGAACTGTTCAAACAGGAATAATTTAATCTTTTTGTAGTCTCATCCTGGCTAATTTGCCACAAGCTGTCTCTTTTCAGATGCTACATGAAACACGAGGAAAAAAAAACAAGTGGGATTAAGCTGGTACATTTACAATCAGTTCATCTACCAAGAGTGCAGGTCAGTTAGTTTTCTATATAAAACAAATTCATTCTTTTCAGCTTCACAGCGTTAAAGGAACAGAAATTTATTCCAGTAACCAAACATTTCTCACTGGACAAGTGTGCAGCGATTACTTAACTAATGCAAACGATTTTCAGTCCACGTGCAAGGAATGCATGGGATAATTGTAGGGCACTCTTCTTCCACTGGCATTTTACAAGTACTTTTTAGGTAGCTATGGAGACGTGACAGCCTTTTTCATTTTGCTGTCATAACTAGACAGCTATTGATTTGTTTGTAAAATTCTTTGGAAGAGTGGGAAGAAAGGGGGAGTTTTAAGTACCACAAGGTCTGAGAGCAAGAAGCAGAAGAAAAGAAAAAACAAATTTCAGATGGAGATGGCAGCTTGGTGGCTCCTTGTGGGATGCAGCCTTGAACTCCAGGTCCTGCTTTAGTACTTCTGAAAGTAAGGAGGCAAACATACACCACTCTACAGCACGCAGGCAACGGAGGGATAGCTTCCCAACCAGGTGCAAAAGGAAGAAGACTTCTAGCTACCAGTGCCATCACCCCACACAAAAGGAGGCACACTCCAACCAAGGGCCTGCTGCGGTTTTGCTCCGACACAAAGCTCTCTGGAGTCATGGTGGGACTCCATCCTTGCAATCATTGTGCTAAGCTACAAGATGTCCCCTCTCCCTCCAAGCAGCCTATGCGGAAGCCTCATCCCCGGCAGGCCTTGCGGGTAATCAGTGCCTCCTCTCCACCTTTCCCAGGCGTTACGGCCTGGCGATAGACAACTGGTTGAACAATCCCACGCTTCACCCTCCTTCCAACAGCAGCTCAAGAGCTTGCTGTAAGCTGAGCAAACGCTGGTCTTCAGTGGCCAATTCCACCGTGATGCCCAAAATGACAGCAAAAGAAATGCCGTTCATCATATTGACATCGTTATGTTCAAACTCTTCTGTATAAGAGGATTTAAGACCGCACATCATGACAAGCAAATCTGAAACCCGATATACTGACCTGGAAAACACTGTGTCACACAGATAAGGACGTGCAAATAATTACATATTTAGGTCCCATTCAGAAACTCCACCAGTAATGAGAACAACAGATCAGGCTGTAACACATTTTTCCCTTTGGATAAAACAAAAAGGAAAGCCTGTTGGACCAAAATATTTTTCTTAAATTCACCTTAGACCTAGTCACAACAATGGAGCCAGAATCTGCAGAATTATCTTTATCACCAAGCTGCAGGAAGTTTACCAGCACCACCCTGAAAACAAATCTCCATCTTCTCATCTCCACGTTGCATTTATAATCTCACGTCTGTAGCAAAAAGGCACTCTCAAGCAACACCACAAACAGAGGGAGAGCAAGACGCTGCTGCTGCAGAAACGTTTGTACCTACAACAGACCTGTCACTGCTCCTTTCATGTAACGCCCATCCATCTACGCAACCACATCATCAATACTGCTTCGTTAATTCGTGTGAAGGCTTGAAAGCAGAGAAGGATTAATCATCCTTGAAGCTTCCCAAGAAGCCGGCTGCGGAGTGCCTCAGGGTATATGGGTGCCACCAGCCACCACGGGTGAAAGCGCTTGGTCTAGACAGCACTTAGACACTTTCACAGCTCTCAGCAACAGCCAGAACAGCCCACGTTCACAAGCGATTAGCAAGTGGTCAAACACGAGGTTCTGCAGGTGGTGGTACTAGCCTGCAGCCACTGAGGCCACCCAGCCCTGGTGCCTGCAAGCTAGCCAGAGGGGAAACATCATGGGGTGGTCCCAGGACTCACCCCACCCCACAGCTGGCTGCTCCCAGATGATTCTGCCACCCCATCAGCACCAACAGCATCCCAGTTTTGCAGCAGTGCGACAAATCCGGTCAAAGCAGTACCGCAAATCCTGTCGCATGCCCCACTGGGTGCCAGAGGCATGCCACGTGACTGCAGCATCCCCGTGCCACGGGGCACGGCCCAGCCTCGGCCCCTCCTGCCGCGTGGCTGCACGCCCCCCTCCGAGGCGCTGGGGCATGAGGGGGGCACATCCGCACCCCCAGCCCAGCAGCAGTCCTCCCGCTCGCTCAGAGAGCGAAGCCACACTGCACACACCTCTCTTGGGTCCCCCACCAAAATGGGCTCCAGCCCTCCCACGCGAGGATGCTGGGAAGAGACATGCACTCCCCTGCGGTGTCCAAATTCCTAGCAGTGCTGCACATCCTGCGGAAGCCCCCAAAAATCTATTTCTGTGCCAGCACAATCAGGGGTTGCAGTGGTCCTGCCTGGCACTACACAGAAGGTCCAACACCAGCTCCAGGGTAAGTGAGGAAACCTCCAAGAGGATACTGCTGTTTAGGACCTGTTAATTACATGTTTCACATCCAAGGGAAGGTGTAGACCAAGGTAAGCCACTATATGCTCTTTTTGGAGGAGGGGGAAAAAACCCACCAAAACCCACAAAATATAGGAAAAAATCCCAGCCTAAGACAAAAAAATTATTCTTTATTGAAATAAGAAAAACAGGTTCTTAGAGCCAAATTAAGCTTAGCCAAGAAACATAAATATGCATTTCTGAACTTTCCCCGATGTTTCCTGTACAAATATAACAAATTAGAAGTGCTGTCACAAGTTAAACAAGCTTCATTTAAGTGGAGAGAAAAAAATGCTGATGGCTCTCAAATCTAACAAGCCTTTTCAGGTCTGCTGTGAACCAAAAACAACTTCCCAGTGATTTAAATTAAGAGTAAAGAAACAGTCTCCTTTGTTTAATCCTGTTTTGGAAGCAGGACAGAGGACACTACAACAAAGCTAGCACCTGAACCCACCAGGAGGCATGTAGCTACCCTATGCCTTTCCTGGAGATCAGCTGCTCAACACCACCCACCTCTTCTTGAAGACCTTTGCTCCACTGTGCATACAGTTGTGGGCAGGAATTTGGAACACTCTGTGTGCCTCGGCTGCTCCAACATGTCCTTATACCCCTCCCTCTATGTAAGCCACTAACCCGCTGAAATTGTCTATAATACACACCCTGTTCCAGGAGATCAGCCATTGGCACTCCCATCTTGAGAGAGGCCACCACAAGGACGGCTACTTCAGCCTCCCCTCCTCGCAGCACAGAGGTCCCCAGGAGGTAGGTTACACAAAGCACTTGTCAGCCACGGTGTAGAGCACCTTGCATTTTCAGTGTGCCAGCATTTTGGGGAAGATGAAATTTTCATCTGGTTCCTAAAAAAAGGAGTTCAATGTACCGTCCCTCCTCTCCCATTTAACAAAAGTCTATCAGAGATGCTTCCAGTGTAGGAGAGAGACCAAAAAGGCCCCAGCTGAGCAGCACAGGGAGCACAGTCATCAGACCACCACCTCCCACTGTAAAGTGTGTTTTCCAGCTTGGATATTTGGATAGGGAAACCAATGCACCAGGAATGCTCCCTGGTCCCACACAGCCACAGCCTCACCCACGTCCCAGCCTGCGCCTCCCCTCGCACCCTGCAGCTCTCAGAGGCAGCACGCTCCCCGCCAGGCTCACTCCCAACGCTCCTCCGAGATGACGAAAATGAACCCACGCTACGTTTCAGCACAGACTTATAAACCTAAACCAGGGTGGTAGAGGACACACTTTGAATCCACAAGAAAAGCTTCCATCATAAAGCAAAACAATACAAACGCATGGCTGATATTGAGAAACAGCCATTCACGTTCAAGCCGAGGAGATCCCAATAGGCTATACACTCCCTCTCCTCGCCAGCACCTTGTCTCCACAGGACTTCTTCCATAGGAGTAGATTATCTGATCTAAGGGAAAACAGATTCTGGCAGTCTCCGTGTGGCAAGAGTGATTTTCACAAACCCACGCCAGCTGTGCCCTTGCTAAGCTGCACAGAAGCCAAGACAACAAGTGCTACGACCACGTGGGATAACAACTATTTTCAGAAACACAGAAACAGCTCAGTGCTTTTTTATAATGAAGATAATTTTCCTCACCTGCTCATCAAGGCAAACGTTAATTATCAACATTACACTCTGCAGAACTTTAATTTGGCCCTTCGGACACCTTCACGTGCCAATCTCATGACATCCAAAAACGTGGAGACCAGCCTCCAAAGGGCCTGCATGTTCTTTTCCCCATCCCTTACACTATTATCTGGGCCAGTCTAAATAACTAATGTCCTTCAGCAGTGCTTACACCTTTCCTGTGTTTTGCAAAGGCTCTATGTCCATCTAACCTTCATACGTGGCTATAGCTAGTTAGTACACATACTTTAGAGAGAAAACATCAAGCCAAGACCTTCAGTAAAACACCTACCTAGACTTTTTGGATCCTTTGAATGGACTTGAAGTTCCCTGAGCTCTGGAGGTAATCAGAAATTAAATATTGTTCAGATCAAGACCTACGCCATGGAAAGACACTCAGCAGTGCAGGACAGTCTAAACCCACTCAGCAAACCCAGCATATCCTCAAAGTGTCTGCAAGAGCCTCCGATGAAGCTCTGTGCGTGTAGCAACCACACTCCTCCTGCCCTCTACCCGCAGCATCCCTGGGACAGCAGGTAGCCAGCAATAAACTACAGGCCACAAAAACCACCGTGAACACCACACAGCCTGCGAGACATGGCTCTGTCACTCCTTTCAGTGCAAGCGTGATCATAAACCTTAACCACGCTTTACCGCTACAGACAGAGAAACCAGCTCTGACATTTTTGCAAATTCTGCGTTGAGGGGCAAAGACCAACAAAACAGCCTCGGAGTCACTCACCAAACCACTCTTCTTTACAGCAAGGAAAGAAGTCGTTATCATTAAGGACCTTCCTTCTGTATTTTAGAACTTGGTCTGAAATCCTTAGGACTCACACCGTGCCAGGCTGAACCCCATGGCCCATGAACACTCAGCTGCGAAGCTGGGAGAGAACAAGACTCCCATGACCATGCCTGATGACAGAGCACACGGACAGCTGCGTGCACAGCTGCCACAGCATCAATGAAAAGGTACCCCCCCTTCCGCATCCCCACAACCAGATCCTGGTGCTGGTTTGGTAAACGCACATGTGTTCTTGTTTCTGTCATTCATAAAAGGGCACTACAGGGGAAAGATTTGAAAATGAAGAGATTGGGGGGGATGTTTGTTTGGCAGTTTGTTTGGTTTTACAGTGTTAAAGCTATTTTTCTGTTACCAACTAAAAATTGTGTACATTGTATCTCCCTTCACAACCACTGTAGTGTCCATGAAATATTTGGGGTTATATTCTACATTCATATATAAAATACACCCTGTACTTTTTCCCTAGATTTTGGTTTCAGAATTGATTAGTCTGAGAAAAGGCATGCAAGGCCAAATCATTATCATCTCCTCTTATTTTGACACATCTGTTACAGAGCAAGAAAATAAAGTTGTTCTCCCAAATCCGCCACATTTGGACCCACGCGAACTTTGATTTGAAATGTGCTGATTCATGCTAGCGGTTATCAGATTTTTCCTATCTGAGACATAATTAGACAGCTGTCTTTGGCAGCGCAAAGATTCTCCAGCTTAGAGTTCAGATGCTGCAACAGCCGGCTCAAGTCTTAGCCTTAAGTTTTCCACTAATATTTAGGAAAAGGCCTATAAAGAAAGATGCAAGTACAAATCAACTTTTGGATCAGTGTACTTGATCTTGGAGCCTTTTGTTCACAGATGGCATTTGATGGGATTTTATTTATGCAAGAGTTACATTGCAAGAGTTACAACACTGTGCCTACTGGAAGTGTGATTACCATCAAGTTGTATGCAAATGGTTGCTTAAAGTCACACTTTTTGTTATTTTTATCTTACCTCAAACACCACGAGCTAGATACTGCTTAAATGGCCTCTGGTCCTGATTCTTTGATGCAGCCTGCAGTGCTTAATGATGCAGAGCAGCAGAAGGGAAGGCGAGCATCCTTACCTTAACATGAACTATGACACAGGTTTTCAGCTGGACAGGAGATTTAATCTCCCTGCCTAAGTATTCTTCTAGAGGACCCAGGCTTTTGCATCTCCCAGTGATTTTAGCAAGAATCAGACTTGCACCATGCTTTTGAAGAAAGAGAACGATTCTGGTCTTCACCAGGGGCCATTCCTCAAGGTCCTTAGATGACATGTGGGAGAAGATGCAACGTGCAAGGCACAAGGGTGAGATTTAACAGCGTTCCCCTCAGACAGCACTGCTAATGAAGAGCGCTCTGATGAAGCATTAGCTCTGTCAGCCTGGAGATGCCCAGCATGGGACTCCCACCCAGGGGATATGTTGAGTTTGCGAGACCGTACTGTACAGCCTAAGCCCTTGCCAAGTTCTCCACCTGCCTCCCCCATTAACAATGAAGATGGCCCAGGAAGGGGCAAGGAGAAGAAAGGCTATAGCCACGACTGGCTGCAAGACCTGTATCTAAATATATTTCCACTGAAGAAAGAAATCAGCTCTTTACATAATTGGTTTATCTTGGCCTTTTGACAGAAACAGAAGCACAGCCGTTGGAAAAAGGATAAAGCTTTAACCCACCACACCTTCCTCTTGTACAGCAGCAGTCACAGAGGAACAAAGTGCTCTGGAAGCTAAAGGATACAGGGAAATCATATGTGCCCATAGCAAGGGCAATACACATCACGGGCAAGCAACTGCACATCCAGTGTGATGACTGAATTATTAATGGAAAATTCCAACCTTTAAGCAGAAATAAAGTACTATCTTGGCAGCAAACACTAGTAGAAAAATAACAAACGGCCACTATCCTCAGCCTGAGCTCAACCAATGCACAAGTCAATTGGGGGCAGGGGGGAAGAGGGGAAAAAGAGATGCATCATTCCCTGTGTCTCAGGGTGTGTTCACAACTGAGCACTCTCTCTAGGGCGCCCGGAATAAGGAGAGATCCAAAGCAAAGATCCCCCCCAGAAACCTACCAAGATAGATATTACAACTTCATGTGATCATCTGCTACAAGTTGCCTGAAGTTGGAAACACGCAGCAATTGCAGATGATAACTCCATGGCAAGAGAAACACTGATCTCCAAAAGAAGGACCAAGCTTTAATTCTGGATTGGATGCTGACTTTTCCAAACATTGGGCACGAGAGATAATCTCTCAGGAATAACACAAACTCTTTCATATATTACTCAAAGATTACTGCTTGTAAACCTGCAATCTTCAAAGAGCTATTTGAACAGTAAACTTTACTGATTTCTGAAGCTGTCGTTAAATGGCCACCCTGTCGCCATTCACAGATTACCTGTTTAGCAGTCGACTTTTCAGCACTAACAGTTTCCTATCAAGAGACAGGGAAGGCTGATGCCCTAGTCCTACCCAAACTAAAAACGCAAGCACAAATGCAAAGACTGACAATGGACAAGACCTTGGCACAGTACATCTGCTAAGGGGACACTGCAACGCACCAGTTATGCTCTGGGCACACAAACAAATGTATAGTAGGGCAAGACAGGGTGGGAATTTACACTAGGTGCTAAATAAATATCTGTGTATAAACACTAGCAGTAACCACGAGGCAAGGCGATGTAGTTTACCTCTCCTGGGCTGGATCCAAGAGCCAAGTCGCTAATGGGATGACTAATGGGATCTCACAATTACAAATGGGGGCGGGGGGCCACTATTCAGCCTAAGTACAGGAAGGTACTAAGTGGTTTTATTTATGAAGGTATTTAGTGGTTTTATGCCTTCTTGATGCTCAACTGTATGCCCAAGCTCCACACGCAGAGAGTGAACACAACCAAACCCACCTGAACCTTCCAGTAAACCTGTTCCTTGCATTTATAAATTTACAGATGTGGCTTGGCCAAGCAGAAATAGGTCAGATCATAATTGTACAGCTTTAAAGAAGCAACACAACTTGAGTTTTGCTTTAAAGCCTGAAAATAACAAAGGTTAAGTACAAGAAGCTGTCTCAGGTATACCAACCTAGTATCACCATTTACAAGCCGAGGCAGAGGTTACAGTACCTTCTTTAGGAAGAGCGTACAAATTCAGCAGCGGAACAGGGGCTTTACTGACCACCTCTAACACAACAGAAATTTCCAGGATGCTCCATTACCTCCCTAAATCCTGCCTAATATCTGGGCTCTTACTTTCTCTGTTGAAAACTACTGCAAACCAGTGGACTCCTCAGTCACAGGCATTTATTTTTTGTGCTCCTCTTACCCCACCCCAGGAGCCAGGGATACATTTTCAGAACATCTGTACCAGATTTGTGATCCGGCCACCTCTCCGCACTCCCTTCACCTTCACAGAAAATACATAATGCAAAGCACAACAAAGGAAATTAGTCAGTTATTCAAACGAGTTTACAGTAATACTATCTTGTCTTGAGTAAGCAATCACACCACTGTCAAGAAAGTGACTAAACCTTCTTTGGTTTTAAACCTCTTCAGGGGAAGGATTTTCACTTCATTGAAACTGCTCCTTGAAGTGGTAAAAAGACAGAAACCCCATTTGGACAGATTCAAGAGGCATAAAACCTCCTGAAGGATCTTGTACCGTGTACCTCATAACACGCAGCACAGTCTGTCCTCAGGCCATCCAGACCTGACCAGTGAGCAGGGACCAGACTTTGTCCTCCTCATCACCAGCAAACAACAGGACCAGACAGGCTGGCAGCACTACCTGGGCACCTCAGTCTCCCGGGAACGGCTGTAATTTCAGGAACGTTAACAATTACCCTCATGTTGACACAGGTCACAAGCAAAGTCTCCCCATACCCTTCCACAGACATTTTCATCAGAACCTCATTCCTTCCTGCAACGTGTTTTACACTGCACAGGCAGCACAACCCAAAACGGAAACAGGACTTGCATCTAAGTAGGGAAAAAAAGAGATTACATTCACCACTGCTTTCTGCCTCATGTGACATCCCTGATTTTAACGTGCTCCACCCTGCGTTTCAGGGACAAGGAGAAATGTTACTCACCAACTTTTTCCAGAGCACGGATCGGCTGCAGATGCATGTGCACAGGACACATCAACTTAAATAATTCTTCAGCAGAACCCTTAAACCCAGAACCAATCCAGCAAATGGATGAAAAATCAGAGCAAAACTCACCAAAGCCAAGGAAAGGCTTGAATCTGGACCCATGCGTTTTGACTCGGGCTTTTGCCATTATCCCATTTACGAGGGTTACAGTGGTGCTGCATTATTAACAGTGCCTTGCTCATAGGTGGCATGCCTCAAAGCAGGAGCAACGCTGCTGAAGAGGGAACCTGATCCTAAGGGCCCCGGCTCCACAGCCAGGCAAACACGTGGAGCTCCCGCTGCCTTCGGGGAGGACAGAAACATCAATTTCATACTCTCAGCCCAGGAACACCAACCATAATTTATGAGCAATGGAGCACACAGTCAGTCTCAACAGCAAACACAACAACTCCCTCTGCTTCTAGGAGCTGATCTATCTGATACAGCTTTTCAAGAAACTGTGCTAAATCCTATTGTCAAATCTCCCCTGGGACGGGTACTAAGCCAAACGAGGGGGGCACTTCAGCTCTTAATTTCTTATGGATGTGAAGAATTTAAGAGACCAAAACAATTGCTGCATTTGGAACTGAGAGTTTAAACAGATTTCAGTTTTCCTGATTTCTGGGATACCTCTCAAACTGACCTGCAATGCCGCCTCACTGAGCGCATCAGTTTTACTAAAAAACATACTTGTGCTTTTTATTATAATTGCAAGTCATCTGTGTCCTTCACAAAGTTAAATCCTCAAGCTACGGCTGCTACCTTTAATAGAAGCAATAAATCCGGAGTTGGCACACCGGAACATCTTCCTCTCAGATATTCGATCGTGTAAGCACGGAGAATATTCTCACTCTGTGACCCATTTTTGCTGTTTACTTTTTGGAATGCAGAGACACTCACATTGCTCAATCCTGCTGCCATTGCAATACATACCAAAGCTTACACATTGTGCTGTTGGTGGTATCTGCGCTTGGGCCAAAACAAGGAGAGCCAGCAGAGTCCCTGAAGGCTCACAGCCAAGCCTGAGTCCTAAACACTTCATCTGTGTTTTTGCACAAGATCGGCAGCGCTGCACTTCCACGGGAGAGCACGCACATGTTGTTATACCACAGAGAAGCGTTTAACGCTGTAGCTTACTCCCCCGCCCCCAGACATAGCTACACAGGTATAAAGCACCTTTTTACTGCTACAGCTGCACCTCAGCCAGGGTGTAAGCTAGCACAGCTATTTCAGTTTTTTAGAAGTCACAGACCTAAAAGAAACAGACCTAGAAGAAATAATTACAGGATGTAACAACCCCAGGCCTTAAATCAAAACACGTTTGTTAGTTCAAGATAAAACTCCCAAATGAAGTTTCACAGTACTTGTGGCTGAAGCGTCCTACTAAAGCCTGGAAAGATTAAAGCACAGCCTACCTCTCCCCAAAATTTCCCTAAAAGCTATGTCAGTTCCAGCACGTAAGTAAGTTACAGAAGATCAGGAGCTAATTACCCACCCTCCCTCTGAAACCGCTCTCCTTCCCCCTTCCAGCTAGGACGCAGAAACGCAGCCCCAGGACAGAGGGCCGGCTGATTTTTGGCCGGGGAGAGGGCAGGCTGGAAGGGAAGCCCGTCGTCGCACCCCGCCGCCACCTGAAAGCTGCCGGCTGCCCACACGGTGCCCGGCGCTTCGGGGGACACGCGGCGGGTGCCCGACTCACGACGCTGGGCTCATGGCGGGCTCCCAGCCCACGCAGCGGCGCCCGGCCCCCCGTTCCCCGGGGGGACACCCACCACCCCCAGGCGGGACAAGGCGGCCCGGGCCCATGGCGGCGGGGATGA
>VXBL01006047.1:46099-64089 GCA_013400195.1 Aramus guarauna | reverse complement strand
CCGGAGTCCTCCCCCGCGGCCCTCAGCCTCGGCCCTGCCCGCGGCGGGGTGCTCGGCTCGCCCCGCCCGACGGGAGCCTCCGGAGGCTCCGCCCGCCGCCGCTCCCGGGGCGGGGTGAAGGGCAAGGCAGGGCCGGCCTCCCGCCGGTGGGGCTCCCCGGTCTGAGGTGGGGTTGGGGCGGCTGCGAGTCCCCCAGCCCCATGGGCCCCGTACGGGGGAAGAGCCCAGGCTGCCCCGGCGGGCGTCCCGCCCTCCCCGCCCCGCGGCGCTCCCTGCCCGGCTTCGCGCCTCGGGATTCGTCCCTGCCCGGCCCTCTGACGCTGGGCTGAAAAAGTCGGTGCAATCCCGCCAAAGGGCTCCTTGGGAAGGGAAGGGAAGGAGGGCTGGCCACGGCTCCCCGAGGAGCAGGCCCGGTCCCGCAGCTGGAAGGAGACATCACACCTACTGCCAAAGCCACATCCGTGGTGGCCATGCCGCATCCGCTGCCTCGCATCCCGTCCCCAAAAACAGCCATGCCTTTGCCTCTTGGCTGGCAAAACGGTCGGCGGAGTCCTGAGAGATTGCTCCTTCAGGAGCGGAGCCACGCGACTAGCGGACCTAGGGGCTCGGCTTGGCGGCCACGTCCAGCCAACTAACTCTTAATTGTGTTTTGAATTGACCCACGCGTTTTTATTTCAGAGCTCTTCCTGCTATCCCCTCTCCAAAGGCTGGGGTTAGACAATACTCTTAGTGTATTGGTTTTGTATGTGGAAAAAATGATTTGGTTGTACTTCGTTTCAGACCGTAACTTCTAAAAAAGTCAAAGTTTCCATTCAAAAGCATGTTCAAAGTAAACATTTTGAATTCTCAACAAAAACATTTGCTGTTGAAGCACAGTTTGTAAAGAGGGCAAGTCGATTCAAAACACTTTTTTCTGGCAAGTTACCCACCTGTCGCATTGGCCACTCAGCTGTAGTGTGTCTCAGGTTAAACAAGGACCAAGTTTTAGACTACAAGAAAAGAAATGCATGCAGCCAAGCAATTAAAAATACCTGGTTATCTTCGGTATCTTCTATTCCTAGCACTTTTGTTTCAAAACTTTGGTGGCCGACTATGGTTTGTGACGCTGTAGCATCAGTTTCTACAATTGGTCTTTTTGCCCATTTTCTCTTATCCTCATCGAATCTCCAGAAAATGTTACCAGTTTGCTGTCAGCTGATGGGTAAATGTTAGCACAGAGCTCTTGCCTCCAGCGCTCCGTCCCTCCTGAAATGGTTGGGGATGGACTTGCCCAGTAACGAGCACTTGGAACAAATATTGATCCTCGCTGAAGTCCGATACTCATCAGCCTTTGTTTTCTGAACTGACTGTTCTGTTGATTCCTTTTTTTACACTTTAATTAATTTTTAATTCAGAAAGCGAAGACTCTTCTTAAAGAACCTAATGCAGAACGGCTTCCTTAGAATGGCATAAGAGTGAGATCTCTCTGAAAACAAATCTGAGCTGACAACTGTTTGAATTCTTTCATCAAAGAAAATACCTTTGCAAGTTAAGACAAATCTCTGATAAGGCTTTCTGGCTTATCTCTCATCTCCCAAAATAGCTTAGCCTTTTTCGCTCCAGGCTGCTTTGCAAGGAAAGGTTGATTTTCTCCACCTTTGTGAAAATGCAGCAGCCTCTGAGAAGGCAAACATCTCCCTCGTCCCTCCTGTGAAGGCCGCAGGAGGCTATAACAAGTAAGAGTGTTTTTCAACATTCTTCACTGCCTGAGGAGGTGAAGGGAATGAGCTTTTCCCTCACTTTGCAATGGGAACACGTACTGTCTCCCTGGTTACAAATCAATAAATGGCATTAAGCCGAGTATTTCAAGAGCTGTCAGAGGCATTTTGAAGGCACAGCACACATTTTCTTACATGATCTTCCTTGTGTGCTACTTCAAGTCTTCTGCGCGTTCACAGCGCAGTACAGCTAGGGATGTGGCATTGCAGTGCCGTTATTTTTCAGCTGGAGCAGCGGGGTGAGCAGACGCGCTCCGAGCCTCCGCGATCGCTGGCACAAAGCGGGTGCCTGGGTGTCGGGGGTGGAGGCAGGAGCAGGACCATGGGTCCCACTGCCAGCGACTCTCAGATGAAGCCCCTTGCAAAACAGCAATGAATAGCCTTGCTAAATCTGCAGTGCATTTATTCCATGGCTTCGCCTGCGCCTCATTGCTGAGCGATAAACATAGTGCAGTTTTTAGGGCAGTTCTACTACATTCTCACAAGCGTCACTATCTCCTTGTATACAGTTCAAGCAACTCACCTTGGCTAATCGGGAGTGTTAATGACTTGTAGTGATCCACGCTTCAACTTCTTCTGGAAATCATCTGGTTTTAGCAGCACGATGGTCATTAGCCCAGTGCCTCAGTATCAGTGCTATTTCACAGACAGGGCCCTCACATACAGTAACAAACTGTATACATTGCAGCCAATTTTTATTTTTTATAAACTTCAGCACCTTGTTTGGCCCCAGAAGTTTTCTTTTAGACCAAACCCACTCCCCAAAATACAGCAGCTGAATGAGCCAATGGATCTACTTCCCAAAGGGCAATGATTTCACACCCAGGCTGTGCACGGCTTTCATTTCAGGACAGCTCAGAAAGTGGATTCTGTGAGTCGCTCTCTTTATTCCCAGCCGGGTGTTAACCCCAAAGCTGAGCCAAGGTGTTTTCAGGTCAGGCCTCTGCTACCAAGTCTCCTGGCACAGTTGTGTCAGCCAGAGCTGTGAAGAGATAAGATCCTTTGAAGGCAGAGCTGTGCCAGCAAAAGCACCTTGTGCAGATGTAGGTATAAGCAGAGAAAACTGTCGCTTTTGTCCAGGTAGCTTATTTCGCTTGAGGAAGCTGGAATACACTCTCTCAGCAAAAGCATGGTTTTACTGTTAGAAGCTGCCTCTACCTTAGAAATATTTGCTCTTCTGACGGACTATTGTAGCAATGCTGTCAAAGCTGACCTGGCTTTCAGGTACCTGAAGTATCCTGACTGTTAAATACTCAACAGAGCTAATTGTTTTAGCCAAAACCTTGAGCTTCAATATGTTTAGTCCTGGGACAAAGCACTGCACAAACAATTTCTAGCTGTCAAATCAATAGTTTAACCTTCCTCCTCATGTTTAAATTCCCCTCCAATCCCTTCCTAAATAGGAGAGGAGAGATTCAGTGCCAAAAGGATTGACTTAATCCACAGCAGCCTAAGNCCCCCCCGAACAGTCAAACTTCTGACCTCAGCTGTTCCACCCCTGAGTCTTCCTGCAGCCAAGCATTTGAAAACACCGTAAGAAAAGCCCTGCAGAGTGAACCTACCACTGAACTGACAGAAGGGATGCTCTGCCAGCCAGCCAGGTCTGCTCAGGGCTGAAGAGCTTCACGTGAGCAGTTTCTCTCCAGAATTTTTAGTTTAACCCCCCCCTAGAAGGAAGAAGGCCATTTAAGAAATGACTGATCTGCTCCTGTGCATGGGATTGTTTCAGGTACCCCCAATCCTCTGAGGTGGGGTTACCTGCAGATCCTAGAGCCTCCAGCTGCAGTGTGGGGTGACACTGCAGCAGGAGGAGGCAAAGCACATCACCTTTCCATTTGAAAGCCTATGATCTAGGGGTTAGGAGTGAAATCCGTCTGTGAAAAGTTGTCCTGAAGGCTGGATAAAATTGAGTCTCTCAGAAGGTGCTGGAGAGAAGATGCCATTTCACACTTGTGTAGTCCATGCTGTCTTTGGCAAGGTGCTTGGTGTGGCCATTGCCAGCCTGTTGAGGTGACCAGTCTTGAGTATTTTATCTGGAACCTTGTGCAATTCGCTCCTGAAAACCAGGAAAAAGCAAACTCAAGTTCTTTCTCAAGTGGTCAAGGAAACTTCCCATAAAACTTTGTGTACCCCTGAGGGTGAAAAAGTAATTAGCTGCAGGGACTTCTCCAGCCTGATGAAGGTCAGAGATGTGTCAGCGTGTATCTGGAAATCACAAGTAGTAGTACTAAGGGAAGATGCTGTACCTTTTATGTAAAAGGTGAGCAAGAGAAAACTTGGCATGAGGAATGCAGACACATTCAGTGGCAATAGCCTAGCTGTTGAACAGAGGGGGTGTTTCAGATGGGCTTTGTCTTCCTGTTGCTTTGCATGATTGCAGTCATTAAAAGCAGGAAAGGAAAGATTGCAGTTAGAAAGTTTTACATTCTAAAATTCCTGCAGGCCTACAAAACATTATTTTTCTTTCCCTGGCAGTCTCCCACTCACTAATTTAGCTGTAAGTGTACCTTAACTGGGCTGAAATCCTCACGCACGTGCAATTTTCACAGCATTCTCTCGATTTCTGTATCGGCAGATAATTCTTACACTCAGGAGCTGCTTTCTGGTATACTCAGTAAAGATGACTGCTTGATAGGACAAAGCCCTTTGGGTACTCGGAGCGTGTAGCTTCAGATGCAGGAAAGAACATTCAACAACTTGGTGGTATAAGAGCGGTGGGATATCAGCATATAGGTAGCAGCACTGACTTTTACTTACAGACCTCGCTGTACCAAATAAGCACATCTCCACTGAAATACACACAGGGGGCTTGCACAGTGGTCTGCCAGCAAGGCAAATACCCCAAGTCTATGAAGTAATGCGAAATGTTGTCAGAGAAAAGCAGGCATGGTAGATGCAGCAGGACCTAACCCTGCTAGAAACTCAGTTTGTGGCATCTGCCTAATCTGAAGGAGACTTCTTCTAGATGTAGGCAAATTCATCCCTTGTGCAACTCGCACGTCTGACCTCACCACTGCCATTCATCTGTGGTGGTGATGACACCCTACACCAAAGCTTCTGTGCCCCCACCACTGGGATGACTCTCACTATTTAATTTCCCACTAATTCTGAGCTCATCTTGCTCTGGCTTGCCTAGCACTGTTTACATACAGACATGGCCTTAGCACCCTTTAGTTCCTTTCCTAATGACTTTCACATTCCCTGAGGAAATGTGTGAATTTTTTCCTCATTTTTTTCCTCTTTCTCAGATACTCACCCAAGCACATCTCTTTGTTCAATTTGTTCTCAGCATCAACTTCTAGATTGCACCATAAGGAAGAACTGCTGGTGTTACTGGATGCAGTCTTTTTACAGCTCTGCTAAAATCAGACTTATGGGCACACCCCAAGGCCTTTTAACAGGGCTCTCCAGCAAGTAAAGCACTAGTACAGCAAAGAAGTGCCTTTCTTCAGAGAATCTCAAATACTGCATACTACTGCGTGGAAGTGATTCTCTCCGCAGTGCCAATTGAGAAAACAAGGGATGAAGAGGTGAAGGATGTATCTCAGTTCACAGTGTAACACTGTACAGCGTCTCCTGAGCAAACCTCTGAGCAAGATGGTGTATTTGCACGATACAGAGCAGCTGAACAGCTGCATTCACACCGTCCAGTCCCTCTGCCACACAGCTGGCAAAAGCAGCCAGGGTGCAGTGGCGGCCCCGCTTCGAGAGCCACAGATATCTCTGCCTGGCACACTGTAGACATAACTGTAGTGACTTACTCCAGATCACACAATGAGTCAGTGTCAAAGCTAGCTCAGTCAGCCGGCCTCTAGGCTCAGGCTTTAACCGGCCTTCAAGAGAGGAAAACAAGGCTGGTTCAGACATTCCTTAAATACTAGGGCTGCGAGGGCCGCAGGGGAAGGCGACAGTATCCTGCCTAGACGCGAGCGGGAACTGCATTTGTTTCCCATTTCCAAGAGCCGGAGATATGTGCACCTTGTTTGTTCCTGGACCAACTTCTTTGGAAATGCGTTTTGTTGGTGATTCATGGAGGTGGGAAAAAAAGCCAGGCTCTCAGGCTGAGTCACCCCGGGTGCCGCGCAGGGTAGGAAGGGATACTTTCAGGTGGCAAGCACCAAGCAAGTTGATCACTCATAATTACTAAAATCTTCCGCTCCAGAGAAACAAGAGGCGGGAGGCAGCATTTTAGGGGTTGACGAGGATAGTCGCCAAGCTGTCTTCCTGTATCAGTCAGCATGATACTTGCCATGCTCCAAGCAAAGTGACAGACAGCCATAAAAATGGCTTATTTTATTCTGAAAAAAAGAGGAGAGAAACATGGAAAATACAGCTCAGAGGAAGCACAAGGAGATGATGATCATCAATTTAGCTACTTTTGGTTTTGGCGTCCCTCTCTCTCTCCAGAGATTTTACACCTTAGGAATGAGGAGAAGGAAGCTTTCGTTCATGGAAGATACCTATTTTTAGGTTAGAAAAAACATCAAAATGATCTTTATTCTCCACATCACTTGTAAGCCCTGTCTTTTTGTGTTAAGGATAAGTAGAATATGAGACAAAGGGATTTTCTTTAAGTGGGGAGTAAGTCATATCTAAGTTAGTATCGCTGATATGACCAGTTTATAAATAGAACTCCACTAAGCCTATAGAACTGAAAATATTTACATTATTTACCTAAAACAAGCTATTTGAGGACCATTCATGAGACTAAAAATGGGGAAAAAGTTAAAATTGCACTTCTGCGTTCTTGTGAAAATATGTATAGGATGAACTGCATTTCAATGATCAGCTGGTTAATAGGAGAAATAGCTGCCTCTTCCCATTACAAAAGTGTCTGAACATCTTAATGAAGTTATTACATAGACAATTTAAATCTAGATGTCAAAATGCGTTTTCAAATTGCATTTATTCAGCAATGTCTCCACTGAAGCTGGTTAAATGTTTTAAGTTCCATCCCAGACAAAGTGTTGATTTTGACATTTTGAGAGAAACAGAGCAATACATTTGGGATGAAGAGGTGAATATTTAGGATTTTCATGACATGAAATATTCCAAGAACAGCAGCCAAGGAAATGAATATGAAAATCAGAATATAAATATCGAGCTATTTCATGGGAATGCACGAACAGGTTTGTCCACCATTTAGCCAGGTCCGAGCAGTGCTGACCAAGTAAGGAGGTGAAGGCTGGGATGGATGCACGGTGGCAAGCAAACAGCACAGCAGTACTGCCAGGCTCAGGGTCGCTCTGCCTTGTTGAGCTGTACCTTCCACATTCGTTTTAGGTATCCTGCTGTCCCCGCAGCTCCTTCATGGGGACAAGAGGGACAGGCTGGGTGCAACACAGCTTGCAGAAGTGAGCGGGCTCCCTGATGAAAGGTTAAACACGTGCAAAAGAAAAAGCAAAGCGTAGAAAACAGGCGAGCACAACAAAACAATGGAAGGGTGGATAAGCCAATGTGCATCTCAAGCGAGATTAATTATACTCTGAGTCTAATCTTTCTGAGATGGAAGGCACACCTCCTCTGGCAGCCTGTCTTCATGAAAATACCTGCGGCTGTCACATCTGGTTGGCTAAACACTGTGGTGCAAAATGGTTTTACTAGCCCTATCAGCTCATTAATGCACAATTTGCTAATGCACAGGCATGAGGGCTGGGATCCTGCATCAGCGGTCCTGTTGTGGCGGTTTTGTCTTTGTGCCAAAAACTTCTCAGAACATCCTTAAAGAAACAGCTCTCCATTAATTCAATTAACAGTGCCAGGCACTGCAGGCTTCATCAAGACCCCCGAGAGCTGAAGATCTGATTCAGTGAGAAGGGCTGCATCTGTCTTCTATAAAAAATATCTTTGGTTCCTAAAATAAATATTTGATCTTAAAAAGGTTCTTAAAGAAAGTTTCAAATTTAGGTGATCAAAGTTATTGTCATTTCTTCTTAACATCTGTGGATATTTCTTCTAATCCTGGGTTCAGTGAAGAACTATTTAAGCATTTCCAAATAACTTACTCTCCAGTTCCCCTTACTCAGCTTCTTTTATAACTGCATATCGCACTGCTATATTTGTACATAAACTGCCTTAAAATTCAAACAAAAATGGCAGGAAGTTCAGATATGAAGACTTTAATTCATATACAAAACACATGCAAGGAACATTCAAAAGTTGTTTCAATTTATCGTAGGCATCCGAGGAATGATTTTTCGCATTTAAGATAAAATAAGAGTCAGAAGTAACCATTATCTTTTGGCAAGTGTTTCGCAAACACAAATGTCCCCCTTAATCTTTGGAAATCAGGACTACAGACTGCATGATATTTAAAAACCTTGTCTTCTTTTAAAGTACATGCTTATACTTTTACATATGCATAAGTAAACACTTAAGCTGGATTCATTAATAATTCAATAGCCTACTTAAGACATCAGCCTATTTAAAATAAAGTGTGAAATTCTTACACTGGGTATTAAAACATAAGTTTTATATATATATTTTTAAATGAATGAAATAAAATTCAAGGTGAAAACCATAAACGTTTGCTGTTAAAGTTTTAAAGAACATAAAATCACTGAACTGATGGAATTACCATCTGAACATCTGGAACAAGAATTGGCTGAACTGAACCAGCTTTTGATAAAAGTGATTTTTCTACACGTGCAGAAAGAATATTGGAGCTGAACACATTGAATAATCTGAAACAGAAATACCAATAAGTTGAAAGCCGAGAAACTAACTGGGATCTAAACACCAAAAAGCTTGCGTTCCTCACTAAGCTGTGAATAAAAGTGAGGAATGAAAGCAGTACCTCTCTTCGTGCTTACATTTTGAGGGACACTGTGATCAGCAGCAAGCACTTCAATTCACTGGCTGCAAATGATCCTTTGAAATCAATTATGTTTTAATGAAAAATATACGACAATGACCTTGGCATCATTTCTTCCATGGACAGCATGCCTGTAAAGGTTTGCGTGGTTAGTTAAAAATACTGAAGGAGAGAGTGTTTTTAAACGGAGAACTGAGCCACAAACCCAGCCAGGGGCCGAGCGTGCAGGGCACCCACCCAAGCCATTTGGAAGCAGTGGGCTTCCACCCCTGCACGCGGGCACTGCAGGGGTGAAACACCACACACTGACATGTAAATTCGCTGTTTTCTCATTCCTGCATGAGATGGGTACATATTTTTCTTTGCCTCCTTTGGCCCAAGCTTAGCTCGACTAACCATGTGCTGGCATGGGCAGGCTGGCTTCAGGCTGGCTCCTCTTCGCTTAGCTCCCATAGCCCACGCTTATTTTTAGACTCAGGACCCATACGTGTGTAAGTAATAGTACCTTTGTTAGGGGAGAATGATATATATAAAATAAATATGCAATACATACGCTCTTAAAAGATGTTTCTGAGCGATGTGCTGCATTCACAGCCGTGTATTTTCCGCGGCAGCAGGTGACCGCTCAGAGAGACGGGGAAGGTGGTGTACAGCCCAGTTACTCACATCCCCTGGAGCGGGGACGGCAGGGAGTAAATGACCGAAACGCTCGGTCAGCGATGCACAGCGGTGGCTCGGGAGCGCCGGCGCTTCGTTTGGGGCCTGCAGCACCACCTCCCTGCCCACCCGGCCTACAGGGGCTCGCTGACAGGCACGCCGGTCAAACCTCCACAAAATAAACAAAGCAAAACATAACTTTCCACTCAAGTGAGCTGGAAAATGAATTCAAAGTGTAGCTTAAAGCTCCTGAGACCTGCCCTGGCCCTGACAGGACAGCAGGAACAGGGCTGGGCAAAGGCATGGCCAAGGACCCCGATGGTGCCAAAATGGTGGCCTGAGCTGTGGGGCCCGGGAGAAGGCATTGGGGTGGATAAGGCCTGCTAATGTACCCCAGGGCATAGTGTGGCCCCCAGGCAGGAGGTTTGGCCATGTATGGCTGGGGAAGGAGTCCCACCAACCCACTGGGGCAAACTCATGGTGAAGTGTGGCTTGGGGGCACCTCTCAGCCACCACGGTTCAGTAGATGATGGCGACTTAACAAGCTCTTCCTCACCACCTCCCCTGCAGACTCCCAGGCCCATGTCCCACCGTGGCGGCCAGCCTCCTTTCTTAAGCTGCCAGCTGGCGCTTCCACTGTCCCTGCAGGAGATTGGCAGCGACCTGCTGCTGTCTGGGCTGGCTGGAGACACGCGGCGCAGGGCCACCTTGCTCCCCTCTCCCCCATCTCATGTGTGTTGAGGTGGCACCAGGAGGCTGACGCCAAGCAGCCACCAGCTGAGCGGCTTTCAACAGGGCCGAGTCTCAGTGGGCAGCTCTTTTAGGGCAGCTCTTTTAGGGCTCATGGTCTGCCTAAGCTCTGCTGTAGGCACCTAGCCGGGGGAGAGTAGTATCACCTGCCCCACAACACCTTTTCCCTGGGCAATTTTGCTGCCGCCTTACTGGTAAGGTCAAGCAAAAGGGAGCAACTCAGGCACGGTTTTTGCCAAGGTTAGAAATCAGCAGCAGAAGCCACCAGCTCCGCTGTCTAGTCCTCCCTACCAGCACCAGCTATCCCTCCCACTCCATGTGCTGGAAGGACATCATTTTGCATTTCATCATGAACTCCTGTTAACAAACTCGTTACAAGAAAGTCACCGCAAAATTTTTCAAACTGAACTTCCTCCTCTCTGCCCAAACAGAGGAGATCACGGGGAGCAGTTCAGTAACACAGGATGGAAAATGTACTGCATTTCTTATGAGAAAGTATGATAAAATCACAAGCTTTTCATGTCCTCTATTGTCATTCAGCCTATGGGATTTGCTATCCACTACAGCAATCAGTTTGGGCTGTCAGCTACCAAAGTTGTATTATGTATGCAGTAGTATTTTTAAACGAAACATGTATTTACATATAGAAGGACACTAAGGCAAGCTGCACTCCTGCTTTTCATAAAAATTATGCAGCTGATGGCTACTGCGCTAACTAGGAGACACACATCAAAGGAGGACTGGGAGACTGACACAGGCCCCCAGTGACTTCAACCAAAATGAGTTTCAGGCAGTTTCAAAAAAATTCATCTCATCCACCCTGAATGTAGCCATGGCATTTCCAAAAAAGAGGAGGCAGAAGTGAGTTCTCGCCCTGCTCAGAGCTCACGTCCCCTTCCCTGTGTCGGGTCTCAAGGTTGATTCAACCTGGAATTTGCTTTCGGTGGGGAAGTAGCTAGCCTGAATGTTGTGCGGGTCTGCTAATAGCTTTGGGAGTTTCACAAATAATGATTTGAACTTTCAGGATCAATAAAGTATTGTGGTGAAAATGGCTGAATGAGATTCCACAGCCTATTGCTATGGGGAGCATAAGAACGAGAGGCGGTAGCCTGGGAAATGTTTTCTCAAGCAGCCCACTGTCCCTTGCTGTGCCTGGGCCGGAGGGCAGCAGCTGTTCCGGGAAGGCAGTGTAAGGAGGAGGATTCAGGAGGCAAGGATGGTGTCGTTTTGAACATAAACCAGAAATGAATCCTCACCAAGAAGAGATGCCAAGACACACAATGGCAATCTGCAGTCACCTTACCTTCGTCTTTCTCCTCTGTCCTTTGCTATAACCTGTTGCAGATAGTTGCCTTCTGTTTGAAACTACATAAGCAGCTTCTGAAGGCAGGAACCTATAATATAACTGCAGGACACCACAGAGCTGTGCCTCCATCTTTCTGAGGCATGTACCCTGATGATGCAGGAGGAGCAACTGCATCTCTTTGAAAGTTACATCTGCGCTATGTTCAGTGGCAGTTGGCATCATTTATTTATTGGTTCCCTGCAGCAGATCTGCCTATCTGCTTGAATGGTCCCACTTCACGAAAAAAGCCCCTCCAGCTTTTTAGACAAGCTCTGTAGCTTGCAGGAGGAGGAAATGTCAAACCAGCACAGAATAGTATTTAAAGCAAAGTGCTACCCGCCAGAGCAGGCAGATCTGGAGGGGATGTTTCTGAAACTAAGCTAGCACAAACTTTTGTTTGGAATAACTTGTTCTGCTGCACGTGCACTGGCGCACTCACTTGGGACTTACCTGGCTCTGCAGTCATCCATATCTGTCAGTAAAAATGAAAGTTCCTCATGCTGATGTGTTAGGCCAGATGCTGAGAAAGACAGTGCCACTGGCACAGTTTTGTGTGGCTGTGCCGGTGCACACAAGCTGGGGAGCAGATGCAGCGCCCAGTGAGGATCCCGCCCTGAGCCAGTGGCGTTCCTTGCATATTCCCGGTTGCTGCTACGCACAGAGGATGGTGAATTAAGTCAGTGCATTTTCCATTAGCTGTTCCAATCACCTCTCTAGTAATTGGAACTAACGTTTTGCAGAATTTCAGAGAAACCTAAACACTTTTTCTGGCCTAACCTGAGTGCTGTTTCCGTGATAGGAATGTTCTGAGTGACACTTTCTGCAGCAGCAGTGCTCGGCTCCGTAACTGGCAGTAAACCAGGCGCTGCAAGTCCTGACATTGTGCATCTCATTTAACTAAAGGTGGGGGGTTTCTAATAGAATCCTTTAATCCTAGAGGTATCTCCAAGTAACTGACATGGCAGTAGTATCTGATGACGGAGAATGGATCCTCAAGATCAGGTGCAAAATAGAGGTTAGCCACATCCAATGACAAGAAGCGTGTAGGTTCAGGTATTTCTACACATAGCCTTCTCTTAGAGATTTCAAACCTCTCTCAGTCTTCGGTAGTATCCTTGGCTGCGATAATTTTCTTCCTAGTAGCTCGTATAATGCTGTGTTTTGGATTTAGTATGAAAATAATGTTGATAACACACTATAAGGTTTAGTTGTTGCTAAGCAGTGTTTACAATTAAGTCAAGGACTTTTCAGTTTCCCAGGCCCTGCCAGCAAGGAAGCATGAGCCTTCCACAGGAGGTGCACAAGAAGCTGGGAGGGGACACAGCCAGGACAGCTGACCCAAACTGGCCAAAGGGATATTCCATACCATATGATGTCGTGCTCAGCATATAAGCTGGGGGGGGAGTTGTCTAGGGAGGGCCATGGCTCAGGAACTAGCTGGGCATTGGTCAGCAGTTGGTAAGCAATGGTGCTGTGCATCATTTGTTTTGTATAGTCTTTTATCATCATCATCATTATTACCCTCTTCCTTTTTTGTCCTATTAAACTGCTTTTATCTCAACACATGAGTTGAGATCTCTCCCCATCCCACTGAGGGGAAGTGAGCAAATGGCTGTGGTGTTGTTTCGGCTTCCAGCCGGGTTAAACCACACTAGTGAGTAACACCAGCTTACACTCTGCACAGTACAGGGACCGTGTGCTAAAATCACCTGAGGGAAGAATTCTGAGCACAAACCCAGCAATCCCCCAAGTAAATCTGCAATTCTCAAGAAGCATGTTTTGGCCATGCAATTCTTTTCAGTGAGATGCTAAAGCCTCTGCAGTCTGTATCAATGTGTAGGGATAGCAAATCTACAGCTGCCATTGGCACTGTGCTGCATTGCAGAATCGCGTCTTCCATGCGTCATTGCTTAGGGTTGAATATTCAGCTATAGAGAAGACAGCTGGGTAGGCTATTGTAAGGCAGGAAATACTATAGATAGCAGCACAGCATTGAATTAACTTCTAGCACAAAGCTCATCTTCACATGCCATTTTCTTCAAAACCTTAGAAAGCCAAGTCACAGTAAGAACTCAGACTTACTGTCAATCTGGCGAGATTTAAATATAAACAGCAATTGCCGTAACAGAAGTGTAGGGCTAATGTGCGCACAAGTTCTTATTTTCTTCAGACAATCACAGATCAGCTCCATATGCTGGTTTTCTAGTCAACAGCTGTGTCCCAGCTATTGATTAAACTTTAATTAATCAAGCTGAAAAATGATGTCGCAGCTTCCAAGTGCAGCTTCTTAAATGCAACTCAAGTTTGGTTCATCATGCTCATTCTGCTTTTCAAGAAGAGTTACCAACAAAATCATTACTTTAAGGCTGCAGCATTCCTCATCAGGCAAGGACAGCCAACAGCAGGAGACAACAGACTTCTCAAGGTCTTGAAGTCTGGCCGCTCCAGCGTTCTCTGATAATCATCTTCTTGGTTTTAACCTAATGGTATACTATTTCATCAACAAATTGGCAAGAACATTCCATCCCTTTCCTGAGCTACAGTACAAGCTACAACACTCATTTCCTTATACTGGTATGGCATTAGCTATCTAGTCTATACATTGTTCAGAAAGGCAGCCTTGGCTTGACAATAATTACATTTGGTAATTATTAACTCTCTGTATGTGCTGCTTTCTCAGGGAAAGTAGCAGAGTATCACTAACGCATGGCGTCCTTCTGCCTTGTGGACTTTATGATTGTTTTTACCATAACGGTAAAGCAATTATTCTCAAAAAAAGGCCTTTGAAGTATGGAGCACTTTGAGCCTTGTTTTCACAGGTGCGAAACAGAGACAATGGTATTAAGTGAAGTCCAAAGGTCACACAGGTTGCCTGTAGCAAAGCAGCAGAACTAGACACAGATACTCCAAACACCAGGCAAGTTGTTTAAAATGCATGATTGTTGAACTCTGTAGCCTTGTATGTGTGATGTAAGGTGGAATAAAAACACCTATTACCTTCCTATTTACCTTTTCTTTCGTAGGTTTAGAAAAAATTTCTGCATCAATACAGGTCTTTGAATGCAATCTTTAGTGTGTCTAAAGGAGCCTACCTAGCTCCTTGTGAGGTTGAGGAAAAACTCTCAGTAGGTGTCGTGAGGGCATTTGAAGTTGTAGGCAATGATGTTAAAGCATGGGAGTCCATCCATCTGCCCAGCCATTGCCAAGAAGCAAAGCTACTGAAATCAGAATAGTTCACTTGTGCCCTTTTCCCAAATGCCTGGGATTTTATGAGCAATATAGTTTCATGCAGCTGATGGCCTCAACCTTAACATGCCAATGAAAATAGCAAGTAGGTTTTTGACTTTGGCTCTGGATCCTGACTGGTTTTCAAATAAAGACCTGAGGAATCATGGACACAACAGTTTTCTTTGTTGTGTCTCAGCTCAGCGTTGTCTGTTTCCTGCCTGCTGTCATAAGCTCCCATTGTGGGGAATCTCCCTTTACCTGGAGGCTCTCAGAACAGAGATTACAAACATCTCTCATCTGCACAGTACCTTTTGACTACAAAGCTACTAAATTCACAAGGATCAAAACCTGTGAGTAGGGCCACCCCAGTATCTGAGGCATTCACCTACCACGAAACAAATACGATCACAACTAGTGCCACGTCATAACCTCGGTTTGCAAACTCGGCAAAACAGCCAAGGAAACTGAAGGTGAATTCCATGCATCCTCTCAGGCTGAGGAAGTATCTCTGCATCCAGGTTGGGGGGTGTGGAGAGATAGCACAGCATCAACCAATCTATGGACTAGGATCTTTTAGCACAGCCTTGGGACAAAGGCATTTGGTGTCTACATCCAAGTTTCCACTTCTGTAAAAAGACTAACTAATGTTCAGGTGGTAATATTTGAAGTTGCACAGTATCTAAACGTACACAAACCTATACCTACAAATACATATGCTAAGTATTTTTATTCTACTTTGTGACAATCCTTGGTGTGGAGAAATTTAATTGGTAACATTATTAATCCACATTATTTTAGCATTAGTAAAAGATTAAGGAAAAAAGACCCCTTTTCCCAAACCAGAGGTAAAATCCCACAGCAATAGCTGTTGGTGAGCTCCAAACAGCAGTAACACCTGTGCTGTCCTAGCAGGGTTTCAGATTTGATGATCCAATTCCTCTTCTCAGCACTAAACTCATTTAAAGTGATGTAATTCTGCCACAGTACTGACTAATAACCCCAACTGAAAACCCAGATAATGAGATTTTGTAGATTAAGTTAGTCTCACTGCAGGTTTCTCATTATGAAGACTAGGTAAAAAACTATTTGAATCCTTATTTCAGAGGGCAGATGAAGCGAGACAAAGCTCTGAGTTACCTCTGTTAGAACATACAGCGAGACCGGGAGTAGCACATAACACTCAAACATGAAAGTGTCAGCCTTGCTGAGTATGTCTCTGATTTGCACTAGTCCTTACACTCAGACTTACTATATACGGGAAAACATGGGAATGTGCAAGTGACTGAAGAGTGGATAAATTTGAAGAAGTGGGAGAAGGTTAGGCCTTCACGTTTCATGGGAGTGCTGTCAGAGATGGCACCTCACTCCATTGCACACTTTGAAAATACAAGCCAAGTGAGAGTACTAAACTCGCTCCTTTTCTGTAGAAAGGCTTAAAGAGAGGAGATAGGCGACTCAAATCCCAACCAATAATTATTCATTTTCCTTACGATTTAGGTGTATGCAAAAATCTCCCCTATTTGGAAAAAAACTCAACTTCAGCAGTGAATGATCAATTTTCATTTTAAGCTAGATTACGCGTAACGTGGTCACTTCAGGAGAGACTCATTCATTCTTGTGAACAGAAGTGTGCTTCCTTCCTTGGTGTCCTTCTGGCCCCATGAATCTTTCCCTCATTCCTGTACAGTGGCACAGGTTTCAACAGGCAGGACTGGAAAAATTTTTCATTTCACTTTTTAGGCTTTTGGAAAGTAAGTTAATTGCTAAAAATACACAGCAATCATAAGAATAGCTGTAACATTGAGAACCAATAGGAAAAGTTAAAAATCTGGAAGTGGTATCCCAAGTTTACAAAAGGGAAGTCACATCTGCTTAGTACGGTTTGCAGCTATTTCTGTATGGCTTTGCTTAAGCTAAACGATGGCTGAATTCATATGTTTATCCTGGCTTTGCTCTTCAGCCAAGTTTCCTGTCATCACCGTAGAAGCTCTGCTCAGCCCATCATTGACATTTGTCCTGAAGCTTCAGCAAATGGCCCTTGAACTCCAAAGCGTTGTCTCTGATGCAGAAAGAACTCAGTGATTTGTTAGTATTTATTGAAATATATTCTCAAGAAAAAGCTATTAATACTTTTTCTAATGTTAACGATCCTGTGTGTTTCTCTGAGAAATATTTTGACTAAAACTGTTGCACTCAAAACCTAATTAAGTTTAAAATTTAGGTACAGATCACTTCTATTTAATTTTTAACTACAACTACTGTCAACCTTTACTAAAAAGTGTGGTGGGTTTTTTTTCTGCCTGTGGCTCCACTTGTTTTTCTTATTTTCTCTCCTTTTTACTTCCAGTGCTGAATTACTGTGCTGCCACAAGTTTTCACTTAACCACCAACCAAAGCAGCAATTTAACTTGTGGAGTTTAGTTCTACCTCGTACACTCCAAGTGCAAATACTTACTTAAACAAGTGGCTAATTCTAAACAGAGTTAGTCAAGCAAATAAAGCTACTTACATTAAAATATCTGCAAGATGAAGCTTTCAGGCTATGTTTACACCATGCTGAGTAGTGCTGTGTAGAGATACCCGGCTGGATCTGGAGCTAGATGGTGGAAGACAAGCCAATTAGGTTAGTGCTACAGGTTTTGCTACCATAACTAGATTATTTCTAGGATTCCCTGGTGTGCTTATGGAGCTGTACCATACCATATACAAAACAGCCTGTTCAGCACTAGCCCTGGACTTTCTCAAGTGTTATCACATCATTAGTAGTATCAGTAAAGCAGGGATCTTTCTGGAGGAAAATGCTACATCATTTAAAAAAAAAATAAAATTAACAGCATCTTTTCATACAGCAGATATTTTGAAAGCGCTTGTTTAAAACCAGTTATTGGTTATACTATTTCCAGTTCAAAATCAAACATGTATAATAAATTTTAGGCCAATATTTCAAAATTAAAGCTCATAAAATGAACATCTTACTATGCAGAACTCCTCCTGAACAGCTACCAAAGACTGCAGTTTTTTAACTGATGATTAAATTTAGCCGTCATGAAAAGGAGCAATGATAATAAACGTCATTAAGACTCTACAACAATTTATGCCTTTTGCAAAACTTTTTATATTAATTTAAAAATGTGAAGTGGACATCTGCATATCTTAGCTAGAATACGACTGGCATTTCCACCAACATGCTGAAACGCAGTTTAAAAAAATATTCAAAGGCGTAATTCCCCAAGCTCGTAGACACACACTGCATGCTCAATAGAAATACTGAAGAACCTTTTTGCTGTTATTTTTTTCTATGAAATAAATTACGTGAAACATAATTTAATTGCTTTGATAAAAACATCTTGCCAAAATGCTGGGTTTGAATATAACTTGTTCTCCATGTCATTGACTGTGGCACTAACCTTGAGTGCAGTATATGAGCATTGCTCTTTTT
>VXBL01006047.1:555-46057 GCA_013400195.1 Aramus guarauna | reverse complement strand
TTTTTTGCTTCTTAGCTGTCAACAGCTGTACATGACTTAAAGTTATCAGTTCCTGAAAAGCTACAACATTTAAAAAGTTTGATTTCATTAAAAGGTGCATTACTATACCTAGAAGCGACGAAGCAAGTTCTGCTATGATGATCTCATCTGCAGTCTATATGAATTAAATATATATTGATTTATATATCTAAAATGCCCATACAATTATCCAGTGTTAGCTGCAGAGAAAGAACAGAAAAAACCCACAGCCTGTCTGTAAAGAGGATTTATACCCAGCCCATTCATCTACCTTGAACTTCAGTTTTAACAGTCACCTTGCAATTGCTCTTAATATTGATCTTGGCCACACTGAAGCTAGAGGCAAAGAATCTTACCGATTGTTGTGAAGTCAAGTTTGCACTCAGTTTTTGCCACCATAAATCAACAACAACGTTTAAGTCCACTTGGGACTCATTAAAAATCCTATAAATTCTGTTCTGCGTTCTCAGTGAACCTCAACTTTCAGAGGAAACAAAATTGCAAAGAGTTAAAAGC
Organism: Aramus guarauna; assembly: GCA_013400195.1. Taxonomy (NCBI): domain Eukaryota; kingdom Metazoa; phylum Chordata; class Aves; order Gruiformes; family Aramidae; genus Aramus; species Aramus guarauna. The sequence goes on along the minus strand of VXBL01006047.1, from coordinate 45,523 downwards.
TCATTCTCCGTTACAGCTATTTAAAGGGTTGGAAGAAGTTTCCCAAGTTGTTTAATGTCAAGGAAGGGCTTAATCATCTGTTGGCAAACACAAGATTACACTGGGCATTGCACTGAGTTACAAACAGAAGTGCCCATAAATTTCCTTGCACATCAGTGACCAAATGAAAATACCTATGAAAGTCCGATCACTTAGGAGGAAAAGACAATCTGGTCATCCCATACAGCATGTGCCTAATTCCCACATCAGTAACCAGAGTTATTTCTTGACGTAGAAGGGACTGATTTAGGATTACTGGAACAAGTTAGAAGTTCTGTCCTATGAAAAAGTTCCTGCCATAAAAATGTAAGTTACTGGACTCTAAGTTGCATCTTCTAAATTTCTTGTTCCAAAAATACCTGGACAACTTTGATGCTGCATTTGAGTGGGACAGTCATCAAGACTGCAAAATGTTTCAAATCCAAATTTTGAAAGCCTTATTCCCTACTACCCCGTATTAACGCCTTAAGCTTGATTAACGCAAGGTACCAAAACCAGGCTGAAAGCAGCAAGAAGAGGAGTTAGAAATGGGAACTTGCAGTCCTTCTAAAAAGGATCATGTTTACTAACACAAACAAGCCCTTCCAGCAGTGCAAGTTCCACTCTCTGTGCCCAACTCTTTCCAGCTTGATAAGGTGAAGTTTCAAATTCTTTTTAAATAATCCATAGAAACCTAAAATCAACAATTTTGAAATGGGTTTGATTATTCAGTGACTGCTTGAAAAGGCAGTAGTTGCATACTAGCCTAAGCAGGAAAATAATCCACTTGAAAATACTTTCCCCTCAGACTGCTATCAGTAATCCTCTTCGCCATTTTTAAAGTTACTAACCCTTACGCTTATCACCAAATCTGAAACACCATTAAAGTGATCGTGATAAGAAAGCATACCAGAATCAGTAAATACTTGGTTGAAATACGGACGGAGATAGAGAAGAACAAACAACCCAGTCTCCTTTGCTTTATCACAAAGGAACAGATGGGGCATCATGCCACAGCCCCACTCATACCAGCATTTTGCTTGTAGCAAGGTATAGAATTGCATTTTAGATTGTTTATTTAAGAGTTGCAGTCAACAGCTCAATGTCCAGCAGAAATCAGAGATGAGTGGCGTTCCTCAGGGGTCGGTACTGGGACCGGCACTGTTTAACATCTTCATCGGGATTGAGTGCACCCTCAGCAAGCTTGCTGACCAAGCTGTGTGGTGCGGTCAACACGTTGGAGGGAAGGGATGCCATCCAGAGGGACTTTGTCAGGCTTGAGAGTTGGGCCTGTGTGAACCACATGAAGTTCAACAAGGCCAAATGCAAGGTCCTGCACATGCGTCAGGGTAATCCCAAGTACAACTACAGGCTGAGTGGAGAAGGAATTCAGAGTAGCCCTGAGGAGGACTTGGGGATATTGGTTGATGAAAAGCTCAACATGAGCTGGCAACGTGCACTTGCAGCCCAGAAAGCCAACTGCATCCTGGGCTGCATCAAAACAAATGTGCCCAGCAGGTTGCAGGAGGTGATTCTGCCCCTCTACTCCACTCTGGTGAGACCCCGCCTGGAGTACTGCATCCAGCTCTGGGGTCCCCAGCACAGGGAAGACATGGAGCTGTTGGAGTGAGTCCAGAGGAGGCCACGAAGATGATCACAGGGCTCGAGCACCTCTCCTGTGAGGACAGGCTGAGAGAGTTGGGGTTGTTCAGCCTGGAGAAGAGAAGGCTCCAGGGAGACCTTACAGCAGCCTTCTAGCACCTGAAGAGGGTCTGCAGGAAAGATCGAGAGGGACTGTTTACAAGGCCCTGGATTGATAGGACAAGGGGTAATGGCATTAAGCTGAAGGAGGGTAGATTTAGTCTAGATATTAGGAAGAAATTCTTCACTGTGAGGATAGTGAGGCACTGGAACAGGTTGCCCAGAGAGGTTGTGGCTGCCCCCTCCTTGGAAGTGTTCAAGCCCAGGTTGGATGGGGCTTTGGGCAACCTGGTCTAGTGGAGGGGTGTCCCTGCCCATGGCAGGGGGGTTGGAACTACATGATCTTGAAGGTCCTTTCCCACCCAAACCATTCTATGATTTTTTTTTATTATTATTATTTTTTTTGTGTGAAAACTATGTATTTTTCCTGCAACTTTATCTGGAGTTTCACTCCATTTGATCTTTCTGTTTATCTGCAAACTCCCACAACATTGGAGTGTGTCCCATGGCTTTCTACCAAAGCAACTGTAAGAACTGTGGAATAATGACCTCTGATTTCTGAGATACACAACACATGTTTTGATACTGTAAACTTCAAATTCCTTACAGAACTTGGATACAAATTGCCCCCAAGAGTTGAAACATACCACAGGAGACTAAATACACAGGGTTTTTTGAAAAGACTATCTAGAAGCATGCTGTAAATTACTGTAATAAACCACAAGCAAGACAGCTCTGAAGAACTGTATGATTTAAAAAGTTTTAAAGCTGGGGGTTCATAAAGGGGCACTGTCATAAAACCCAGAGAAGTCATGAGTAGTGCAGAGACAGAAGGTAAGAAACAACTCCTTGCTGTCTCTTCCAGTACCAGAAGCAGCAATCCACAAATGAAGTAGGAATCTGCAGATGAAACTAGCAGGAGCCAGAACAAAGTGGCTCTTCCTCAATGGGCGGGGGGTGGCCCGTGGCACTCTCTGTTAAAGGAAGCTGTGAATACAAGTAGTTTCCAAGAGGATAATGGAGAGGTGGTCAGACAGACACACTTGGAATAGATAGCCCTCAGGGTTTACCAAATGGACAAACCAAATTAAGCTCTGGAAATCCGCTGAGTGGAAAGTGGTTGAAGCAGCTGGTGTACTTACCCTATTCTTAACTATCTTTAGGAGTTAGGTTGTGTCCACTGCTGCCCACAGCAGAACGAGTCATGTAAAAACACCATAGCTGCTCTTCACGTTCCATGCAGAATGAAGCGCAGCCAGCCTGGAGCTCTTCAGAACAAGTGCTTAGCAGCTGACTGTATCTTGCTGAAACAACACTGAGTTCACCTGCCTGTTTTTTTGTTTTGTTTTGGTGGATTGATTTTGTTTTGGTTTTTTGTTGTTGGGTTTTTTGGAAGTTTTGTGGGTTTTTTTAAAAGAGATTGACCATCTCTTTAATGATAACACAAACACTCCCTGACACTGCAACTACGTTTGTCCAGAAAAAAAAAAAGAGTATTCATAAAGACCTTGCAAATCAAATGCATATAAAATAGGAGGGATTAACAAACCAATTTGCTTATCATCCTATTTTGACAAGATGAAGTCTAAGGATGGAACCACTCCTGTCAAAGAATTTTTATCAATTCATCTTATTTTGTCTGAGCACTAAAGTCTCAGGGCCATATCATATAGAAGACAATACTACTATCCATAAGATTTACAGAGGCAATCTTTGAAGTCAGATTTCTTGTTTAAAAGCATTGCGTATTACCTGAGACATTGTATTGCACAAAGTTCTGCTGTTCACTCTACAGTCCTTTCTAGAAACACGCCAATATACTTCATTGTTACAAAAGAGTCCATAATTATGTTACTTTCTCTCAGTTGTGCCAAAGTTCCCTAAGTTTTGTAGGATAGATTACTGATGGCAGGTCACGTAGACTTGGGATCTGCAAATGCTGGGAAGAAAACTTTTACTATCCAGAGCCAAGTGTTGCAAGAGCAACAAACAAGGAAGATCTTTCCCACAAAACTTTTTATGATTTCCAGAAATTGTGTATTTCTAGAGGTTTTGACATGAAAACAAATGAAGGATAAAAAGTTATGTATAGTAACTGCCCATATATGTGAACTTTAATAAATCAGGCATGCTGAGGTACTTTATTCCCTTTTCTCTCCTATTTAAAAAAGGGATCTGACACATGATCTCAGGGCCCTTAATTTGTTGGTTGGTTTGTTTTTATTCCCCAGTGTAACAGGCTGGTATAGCTGGGCAGAAGTTCCACAGGACCTTGAATAAAACAGCTATAGACACAGGATCTGCACCAGTAAAACCAGCTACTTCCAAAGGACGGGAAAATTTTTGAAATGTCTTTTCCTCACCAGGAAGATACGAAGTTTCTGAAAGCAATTAAGCCAGGAACAACCCAGAAAATTTAGTCATGACAGCCATCTGTCAGGGTAAAAGGGAGTTATCTAGATGAACCTTCTAGAAATGAGGTGTACACAGAATGCGCCACAGCAGAAGTCATCGTATTTCAGGTCATTCACCACTCCACTTGTCTGTTTTCCTGGATCCTCTTAATTCTGCTGCTCTGAAACATGGTTTTATATCTTTTAACCTGCAAGAACCTCTAACCCCAGCTATCTTCTTGACCTCCATATTTGTATCAAACAAAATAATTCTCATTAGGGATGGGGAACAAAAGGATTTGTCTGAAGATGATCATAAGTGGCACGGAGCTTTCCACCTGATGATTACTTCCTTGAATTCCAGGACATTTTATGAATTTGCATGATATCTGTCAACCTACAGAAAGGAAGCAAAAGACTAAGGGGAAGAGGCCAGACGTCAGGGTTTGGGGAGAAGTGGCATCACTTCTACATGAATAAATTTTTCATGTCAGTTTGGATCACGAACAGGAACACACTACTGTCAGTAACCACCAAAATGACTAGCGTTAGCCTTTTGTGCTAGTGACTAAACCAAATTTTTCAATACTCTAAAAAAAAGTGTAAGATCCACAGGAAAAGTCCAGAACTACAATGCACCGCAGGAAAGAAAAACAGACCAAAGCTCTGCGTTAGTCCCAACCAATAGCACTCGCTGTACTTGACTAAACTCTCCAAGGGAATCCCAACAAGCAATTACACCCGGAAGAGCACAGAAAGGATTCCCCCTGCCCCTGCAACAACTGCCAAATACTCTTATAGGAAATGCAAAAGTTAAGGCTTGATATATTGATGTCTTTGTGATTCATCGCTGCAAGCCATAATAGCATTCTGAAGCACTGGTTTAACCCCGTGTGCCACACGGCCACCTGGGCCTTCCTGCAGCCTGCGTCTGCTCTGACTCAGGCTGGCGATAGCCAACTATCACCCTCCGCCAGGCCAGACCCCTTTTTCCTTCAAACAATGCCCAGATGGCATTTGTCTCTACCACATTCTCATTTCCTTCTCCTCATGCTGAAAAGAATTCTCTCACATTTTCCTGTCAACACAGGAACTGGTTTCCCAAATAAGCTGCTTATATCAGAACTCCTCTCCCATGAAGATTTTCTTATCTTTAACTCTGTACATGCCTGCAGTAACAAATTAGTTGACCCATCTCCAAGCACAACTGCAATAACTAATAAGGCTTTTAAGAGCCTGTTGATACCTGCTTTATCACTTACCTACCCATGGCAAGGCTGTGTGAGAATCATATCCACATACTCTGTTTGCTTCTGATGAAATGGGCTCTCTCAGGTACAGCCTACAGGCACTCGCCTTTCCAGAGACGGCCCAAATAAGCTGCAACATCAGGGGTTTTAGTACCTAGAAAATGCATGTTAGTTTGGATTACAAAGTTACCCTGGCCAGGGAACATCATCTTGAGCTACCAAAATCCACATTAGTTCAACCTACCCATTTGTATTTTTAGGGAAAGAGACTGGGACCTGAAAGCACGAGTAATTTGTATTTACCTTCCACATTAGGTAGAATTGTCAGCAGACTAACAGCAGTGCATCAAAATAACACTTTATTGACCCCATTTAACCGCATCCTCTGATAACCTGCACCATGCTGTCCTGGTTTTCAGCTGGGATAGAATAATTTTCACAAGAAGCTGGGAGGGGACACAGCCAGGCCAGCTGACCCAAACTGACCAAAGGGATATTCCATACCATATGACACCACACTCGGTATATAAGGGGGGAGCAGGCCAGGGAGGAGGGGTCACTGCTGGGGACATGTTGGGCGTCAGGTTCCAGGTGGTGAGCAAATTGCATTGTGTATCACCTGCTTTGTATATTCTAAGTACTGTTGTTGTTTTCCTCTCCCTTTGCTGTCCCAGTCAACTGTCCTTAACCCAACCCAACAGTTTTACCTTTTTCTTCCAATTCTCCTCCCCATCTCTCCAGGCAGGGAGGGGTGAGCGAGTGACCACATGGTGCTCAACTGCTGGCTGGGGCTAAACCATGACACATGCCGAGAAAAAACCTCTCCATGTGTTACTAGAATTGTATTGTTATAGGAACAGAAATAAGCACACACTATCTCAACTGTATTCAAAAATCTGTATTCATTTTATCACAAATATTTACAACTGACACTTTTTCTTGTAAGAGTGCTTTAAATCTAGAAAAAACAAAAATAAAAATAGTAAAGGGAGAATCTAATAAATGAATTAAGAGCCATGATATTGATCACTGACTGCAAAAGACTCAAAGTTACAGTTTTGGTTTTATTTTTTTTTAGGTAAATCCATGGAGAATCCAAAAATAGTGGTTTGATTCTAGATCATTATATAAATCTTGTGAAAGAATTCATATGCTCCTTCAAAAACAACATCTGCACCATTTTCAAACTAATTCAGTTAAAAAAGAAAGTATGTTGAGGAAAGTCTGTGTAATTTGAAGCTATTTATTTAGTCATTTAGCAGTGTTAGCTACAGTATTTCTTGTTTTTTTGTTAGAATTTATTTTTACCTTAATGCTCAAAAGCTTAGAAAAGAGAAAATGCATTTTACAATGGCAAAAATTGAAATTCTCAAATTTCATTTATATAAATAGAATCCTATCGACTCTTAGAAAGTGCCTCTATTTTACTCACTTTGCTCCATGATACAGCCCAAAATTCATCTTTTGTGAAGAAACAGAAAAGTTTACTCTAATAAAGCTAGAGAACAGATAATTTTGGCCCCATCTCTGTAAGAAAAAAAAATAAATTGAATGCCGGAAGCCACATGCAAGTTCAATGCAAAAAACCTACAGACTCTTAAAAAAATAATTAATCCAACAAGCTGTTCTAGAAAATCTGGACATGATGTCACCAAAACAATTCATCGTTTGCAAAATGATTCATATCTATAAGATACAAAGGTGCTCTTGTCAAAGCTTGGGAAGTCAGTGCATGCCAAGACGCCGTGTTCATTCAGGAAAGGGCAGTTATCCAACAGCAGACGTGGGACATCTAGCGGCTCCCACAGCTCTTTGTTCACACACTTCAGCCTTCGTTCGGAAAAAGATGTGAAACAGGCTGCTGCCTACCACTCACCTTTAGTCTTAACACAAATGTTGTAGTGCTTCTGGTAGTACTCTGGTTTAAATGTCTGTATTAAAAATATGCATACATATCAAATATCTTCAAATGCTTTCCTTTCATTACCCAAATAATAAAAAAAATCCACAGAAAAAAATATGCTTTTATGATATATAATCGATGCAAAAAATTGTCTAAACCTTTAATACCAGAGATAAAAAGACTCTCTTTATATATTAATGCTATATTGTTCTAATATAATCTATTAAGTGCCATGTCCATGAGTAATTTGCTGTAACTGGGATACAATTCTTGCAAGAGCCGTCCCCCAAAAGAAAATCATCCTATATAGCATTGACTTACAGACAGCACTATATTACACAAATCTTTTAAAAAGTCACAGACTCAAGCGATAGAAAAATCACCCTAATATCTCCAAAAACATAGAGACTATGAAAGATACTATAGAATTTTAACATTTTTTTCACTAATAGACAGTGCAAGCCTCACTCTGGAACCAGACAATCTATCCCAACTTCTCTAGTTCATAAATAACCTGTGATGAGATCGAATTGCTTTATTACAGCTATAGCATTACCTTTCTGAGGTTCTATGCACTGCCCCTCTACTAATACATTACAAATAATACAAAATAGTAAATTAGATTTTGTTGCTCTTTTCTTATACCCTTATCATATTTGTGCACTGGGGAAGTGACTTTTTTTCCTCAAAACATTCTCTTCAGATTGTTATGGTGATCTAATTCAAATCTTTGCTCCCAGAACTGTATGCTTTGTTTTCACTTTTGACTCAAAAAATTGCACTTCTGAAAAGGGTAAGGAATCACAAACTGCATCATTTGAGAATTACAATACCTTATTTTACAACTGTAGTGTGTGCAAATCATCATTTCAATGAAATTGAATAGTTACAAATATTCTTAAACTGTGTAAGTACAGAAGGTTCTACAGAAAGTAACATGGATAATCAATATTCTACCATTTGGAACAAAAACAATAAATAAAAAGTTTAAGAATTAAAACCAAGAAAAAATATTTCTGTACATTGTACAGTACCTTTTGGTTAAAGCTTCTTAGCAAAAATATAGTAATGTGTTTTAAGCTTTCCAGTTACAGATGGTTCAATATTAAAATTTCAAGGTTTCCCCATCATGAAAAAATATTGCATTTTTCCATAGGTGCAGCAGAATCTGTCTCTCTCTGAACAAGGCTTCAGTCTTTAAAAATATATAGACAGCAAGTATGAATTCAAACGAAACATTAAAAAAATTATAATACAGTACTGAGGATGTACGGTTGTTGTGCATTACTGATTTTACATTCCTTCTTATTTTGAAAAAGCAAAACTAGAGAGCCCATTGTATATCACTGAGTTCAGCTGGATCACCAAGTCCTCCATCAGCTTCCAAGTAATTCATAAGAGCCGTCATAGCAGTGTCATCATTTTCACATATTGCATCAAAGTCCAGCTGAGGATTACCACCTATAAAATTATTACAACATTAACATATGCAGTATAAAGCATGAAGAATATGGTAACTTTCCACAACATATTTGTTTTTAAACAGCACTTTCCTTTGAAGTCAAGGCAACATTTACATGTAAATGTAAAAAACAAACAAAAAAATCAAGTAATTGAAATAATGGCTGTCTGCAGACAGTTATAAGGACACACATAACTTGATTTAAGATGACTTAAGTCTTGCCAATCCATTGGGCTACCTCCAACTGCTAGCTTATAAAACTTGTATCCACACAGTGAAGTTCTTGTCACTGTAGTAGAAAACTGCTTTCTACTTTATGTCACCTCAGTGGGAAACAAAATCTTGTATGTGAATTCTCATCTGATGTACTATGCTGGATGAACTACCGAAACCTTATGAGTTACTATGTGCAGCTCTATAAATCAAGGCTATACCTTAGCCTTTAAACAACAGTAAGGTAAAATGCTTTAGCTCAAGTATCAATGAAAAACATTTCCTTGCCTATCTTGGATAAATGTTGTTGGGTTTTTTATTTATTTTTTCCTAAATCTTTATTTGAGGATTAGCTTTTTTTTTTTCCCCTTTGTGTGGGGATTTTTTCTTTTTTTTAATGTAAAAGTCTCATAGCTGAACTGGAAAAGTGTTATAGGTTATAAATAAATAAATAAACCATAGTGACTGAAAGAAAGGGAGAATGAAAAGTTCTAAGAGCTGAAATACAGGATAAGCATAAACATTGGTTTTATAGCACTTTGCCTCTTATGATAAAAATAATAAAACAGCATTCTTTTCTTACAGGGTCAGGGAATCCTCTATCCAGACACACTGCTGCCTTAGAAAATTTTTTTTCCTTTCCCCTCCTTCAAGCACGCACTTTCCGAAACATGACTAGCCCTTTAGGTCCACTATTCATAGCTTGCAGTTAAGAAAGAGATAAAGTGCTAAAAGGATAATAGTTCACAAATTACAACCATTTCCCTTACATTGCACTGAAATACTTTTCCTCACCCATCTCTCTCTTTCTGGAGAGAGAACTAATAAGTACCTAATTAAAACTGTGGCATGCAAGAATGCAACGTTAAACTTCTGAAACAGGATGTTATTTTTGTCATGAGATTCAATCACCGATCAAATTTTGCTGTTTCCTTTCAGCAATAACACATCTGTTTTAAAAGTCCTCTTAAGACAGACAAATCTCTTTACAATTTATACATGGTTGAACAGTGGTGCACTCAAAAATTACACCATTTAGCAGAAATGTCTTTCCCTGCAACCCCCAAAATACCCATAAGAGAAATAAAGCTTACTGAGGAGAGGTTCATTATTGGGAAATGGAATAGCACCCTGGTTTTGTTCTGAAGTCTCTAGAACTTCTGTTTCTGAAGGACATAACTGAATCAACTCTTTATTTGGCACCTGAAAGAAGTAGTAAAAGGGACAGAATTAAATCCTAAATTTAGTCACAATTATTACATTATAGAAACATTATAAATTGCTGTCAAAGTATTAAGAAATAAATAAATGAAAAATATTCATCAACAGGCAGATCTACTGCATTGAAAAATAATTTTTTTCACAAGTTCACAGTGCACTGGACTTGGCTTAAATAAAAGGTGTTACTTACACATCTGTCAAAGGTACTTCACAGTGATGGCATCTGCTTTATTGAGGGTCTAATTCAACATTCAGCAAATAAATCCAGCACAACAAATTGTACTGGCATATATTTTCCATGTCTAGTACCATAAACTACAAATTCCCAGTGATATCATGTTTGTCAATGTCAACACATTCTAGCTAAAAGATAAAAAAAAGACACTCATACCTCCCATGTTCTATATGCATTGAACTATATGAATTACAAACTTGTATCTTCTATTGTTTTGCATCTTGTTACCATCACGATAAAAATCTAAGTAGTTTTAAATTACTTTTTGCACTTCAGAAAAATGAGGCTAGCAACAATAGAGATGGAAGTCATCCTAACCCAAATGTATTAGGAAAAAGAAAAAAAAAAAAATTGTGGGTTTTCCCCCTCCCACCCCCCCTAATTTCTTTCATGTAACACATACATGCAATTTAGCAGAACAGATTTCTGGGGTTGCCTGACTTGTGTATGTTCTACTAGGAAATTAATAAAGTTAAAATGCTTTACAAAAGCATTTTATGAACAAATAGGATACCAAAGCACAGAATAAGCAAAAAACTTTAATGAATTCAACGAAGTTATCCTGATGATAGGACGCTGCATGATTTAGAGAGTTTGGTATGTATAGGTCAACCAACTCTTAGGGAGAAAGACCTGCAGTAAGGCAGGGAAGAACAGACTCTAAAAAAAGGAGGAAGCCAAAACAATCCCTAATGCAGAATAGTATTGTTAGGAAATGAAAATTGCAATGGGAAGATAAAGAAGTGCTGATGGAGAATTAAATGTTAGTTCATACAGTGCACAATATACTTCGGTAAAAAATGTTAGGTATTCCACAGCTACAGTCAGTAACTATGATAGTTATAGTTTGTGGTGCTACCAGCACTACTAGATTTGCAAAACTACATATTCTATCAATTTTTAGAAGACTACTGAAATACCTCCAAAGTAAAAAATTTAAACTTTTCACACATATAGTATAGATTTTTAAAAGGGTCTTCAAGTGAGAGAAAAGAAGAACTGGTATTTTATTTAGATTGTCAAACTGAACAGGTGGAAGAACTTCTACTCTCTGACAGTTATTTAACAAAAGTTTTAATGCAATTCCAAATCTGGAAGAGTCCTCACCACATGAATCACACTCAAATTTAGCATATTTGTAGTGCTTCAGCAGAGATCCTAATAATTGAGTGGAAACTGCAGTCCTCAGCCTCAGGAACTGACCCTTAAGGCTTGAACTGATGCCCCTGTAAATGAGGTTGGAACTTCTGCTCCTGTCACATTTCTCAAAAGACTTTCATAGCTGCCAGGTAATTGGCAATACCTTACATATTCTCTCACAAAAACACAAGTCAGGGTAATTTGGTTCAAAACATAGGCTTTGAGCTATCTGACATTAACCTTTTACTTTTAGATTTTTTACAGGCAGTGACATACTCACATTGCTGCAGTTTACAGTTAAAGCTGGAGAAGGTGACTTTCTCAAAAGATGTGACGGGCTTAACTCCCCAGGTGGTGAAGAATGCAACCTGAAATTGTATATGTTCAGTTGATTTACCAAGTCTTATTGATCATAAACTGAAAAATAGCCTATGTGTCACAGAACCCACCAGACCTCCCCTGTGACGAAGCACAAGCCAGCTAATCTGAGACAATGTTGTCTTAAACTCTCCTGAAGATTCTAAATTCTCCTGCTCCAAGTTTTGGTAACACAAAAAGCAGAGGAGGTCAATAAAGGCCATGGGTCATAATTACTTGAGCACACTTATTTTTCTGCTGAATCACCAGCACTGACCTACCAAAGAGTAACAGGTTTCAGAATTGCACACACTGGGACAAATAGGTACATTTCAAATACAGAATATAGACAACATAAAGAAGTTCTGCTAAATGGTGAAGAGAAAACAATGCATCCTTCTGATGCTCCCTCTACTATTATTTGGTTACAGCTGTCTTTCCATATTTTCATAAAATTCAAACTAAAGACTGCTTGATTGTTACCAGAATTCTTTGAGACACTGCTCATCCTCCCTCACCAAACGTGTCAGATATGAAACTAACAGTGAAAATGTTGTAGCAGGGCCCTTTGGACAGCTGGCTCCCATCTTCACCTGCTCTTTCTGGTACCCAAAGCACAAGGCTATAGAAGAATGGGGCACTCTGGATGTTTCTGTCACTTCCTCAGATCCAAAACATGATAAGGGACTGGAGGAAAAATAGAAAACGGGTGAATAAACAGCCTATCTTAAATAAGTTATTTGTGTGGAATAATTGTTAGTTCCCTACATTCCGATATCCAACACGCCATTTGATAAGAAGTACTGTCATGTCTAAAAGCTGGGACAGAAACTCCAGTTTGAACAGCTTTATAGCATTGCTGTAAGTGAAATGATCATTCATCAGATGCTAACTCAATTCAGATATGCTTGCAAATAGAGCCATAGTCATAGTCCTGACATTTTTAAAACTACTCGGTGATGCCTGGTGCACAGCTTGAGAACCATCTGTGTCTTTACTGACGTTAAAAAAAATGCAGAGAGCAGATTCAGGTAGTAAATGCACTCATCCTATTGGATTATGTTTGCAGTCACAAAGGTACTTGATGAAAACCAGCTGGTGTTACTCTCTGTTGATCACTTTTGTTTAATTTTGATTGCCTCAGAGTGCGCAAGATAGTAACTTGATTTCATACAAAAGAAAAATGAAGAAATAGCATTCAAAGAAGTTCCATTCTTCAGCTGGAAAGAAATACAGTGTTGTTCTCAGTCACGATTCTGGAAAAGTGAACTACATCTGGGTGCAAGCAACTACATCCAGACATCTCCAGAAACATTCAGTTGTTACTGATGAGGCCTTCACTGGCCAATTGTATTTGTGAACACCTCTTCCTCTTATACAGATTAAAAACTAGTTTATTTTCCCCCAAGATACAGGACTGTAGGATGAATATGATGCCAGAGATCCCAGTTACACAGCGCAATTGTTCCCTTCCACAGCTGGCTTCTTTACAGGCCTGCCCTTCTTTTGGACACAGCATTTACCTTATTCTGCATGACTTTGCTCTTAACTAAGTTTTCTTTCGCCTGCATAGCAACTTCTTGGGATATTAGTTTCAGCACAAGTTTATTTCTCGATTTCCAGTGTCCATGAACAACTAAGATCACTGAAACAAACACACCTGCACAAGACTAAAATGGCTCAGATCACTGTAGCTGATGAAGCTGGCAAGCAAAACATTTTTCCTTTCAAAATCTTGTGACACTCATTCTATTAGATGACAAATAAGATGATTGTTCCCAAAGAAAGCAACATAACATTGTTTCATTTACTAACCAGTGTTCAAGATGTGAAGATAACCAGGAAAAACACTGAGTTCAATCAATGACTTGAAGAACAAGACTACCTGATGTAGCTTCTTGAGGCGTGTCCTCATCACTGCCAGCACTTTCACAAATATTTGTCCTTGAAAGTAGTTCTTTGAATCCAGAACTTGCAGGTTCTTATTTCTCCTAGTAGCCTCACTTTTTAAATTAGAAGCAAGTCTGAACTATCACTGTGATCTTCCTGAAAAGATGTTTTGGTAAGTCAAACAAACTGGGGTAAACATCCTGCTGCCTTAAACTGCTGCTCCATAAAGGAGTAAAGCCATGCTTTACTTATATGATGAAATCAAGACATCTACAAAATTAATCTGTGATAGATAGGGAGGTATGCATCATGAGCTTCAAGCTTATGATAAGCAGAGGGACAGAAAGAAAATTATGCTAGTGTTAATACTATGGAAACTGAACCCTTTGATAAATAAGCTCACTTTCTGTAAGGCTTGTAAAGGACTAGAAAAATCCATTCTTCTTTTGGGATCAGGAAATAATAAATATTCCTCTGAAATATCCTGAAAGAGGCCTCTGTCATACCTGCCTCAACTGTACAGCTGAATTCCATTTAAATAGACCAAAAGAAAATAATCCCACTCCTACAAAAAAAAAAATCCCCTAAATTGGGGAGATTAATTTAGTACCACAATTTCTTCCCCAAATTCCACAATTCTGTCTATTGTAAAGGATTCTCTGTTTCCTGAGATTAAAACTTTGCTCTCTTGTGACCTGCTAAACTGTCACAGAAGAGGAGTAATGGTTTTGTTTGATCTTCATACAATGCTTGCTAATTTCCTGCTGTTGCTTAGGAAGATACTGCTCCTGAAACTCTTACGTCTGTAGCAATATGAAGAGAAAGAGCATTGCTTGTAGTTCTGAAAACCACAAACGCCAGAACTTTCAAGGGGTAGCTTTGAAGAAAACTTTCCCAGGAATGCATTCATTCTTTCATCATCTGGCAAATTTATTATTCATCAACTTAATAAACTGGTTTCCTTAAGCTGATGACATGTATGCTCACATGGATGACCATTTTCAGCAAAGGTCAGGTGATCTCAAACAAGAATATCACATTATGCTGACTGAACCATCTAGAACAAGAGTCAAATTAAGCTCTTGGGTCATGCCTGGATATCAACCATCAAAGATGAGAACTTTTGGCAACTTACTTCAGTCTTCAGAAAGACAGGATAAAAAGTGACTCTCCATCCCTGTATAGGTGGCACTGATGAGAGGACATTAACAATGATATTACCAAAATGTAACATCCCGTCTTCGCTGTTGAGGATATCAATCCTTTTTTTGTTGCTAGTGCTTTTCCTCCTCCTTGCTGGATAATCCCAGCAACCTGCCAACATGCTGCGGGATGGATTTTAACATTGATTTTTTAAGTAGCAATCGTTTCATCCCATCACAACTAAAATGTTTATTCTTCTCTTATCTTTCATTGAAAATGAATGATTCCCTGTGCAATTTGACTATTCTAGTAAAGGGATGTGACTTCATTGTTGGTGATTCCAAAACACTGGAAACAGAGTAAGAAACATCTACCACTGTCACTCATCACACTCTTTGGTTCTGACCATGGTTTTTACTGTTTCAGAAAATTAAATACTGCCTTCTGATGAAGAGACAGCTGAGAAGACAACCACATTGTGAAGAGATAATATCTCTTCTCAGAAGTAATCCTGGACTTCAGCATGGATTTACAAAGGGGAAATCACACTTAACCAACCTGACAGTCTTCTGCAAGGAGGTGGCTAGCTCGGTGGATAAGGAGACAGCATTGGACGTTATTTACTTTGACTTTAGTAAAGCTTTTCACATCATCTCACATAACATCCTCACAGACAAGGTGATGAGTCAGGCTACCATTGAAACAGCAGAAGCTGACTATGGTATGGCATAGCGATATACGTATAGACTGGAGGACAAACGGCTGGAGTGCAGCCCTGCAAAAAGAGATCAGAGGGGGTTTGGTTGATGGTAAGCTCAATGTGAGTCAACAATGTGCCCTGGTGGCCAAGAGGAACAATGGTATCCTGGGGTGCATTAAGCACAGTATAGCTAACTCGTCAAAAGAGGCAATTGTCGTACACTAGACAGCATTGGTGTGGCCTCACCTTGAGTCCTGTGTGCAGTTTTGAGGTCCACAATGTAAGATAGCTATAAAAATTCAAGAATTTGTCCAAATGAGGGCAAGAAAAATGGTGAAAGGACTAGAAGGCCATAACTTATGAGGAACAGCTGAATACACTAGGTTTCTTCAGCTTAGAGGAGAATGAGAGGTGACATCATTGCTGTCTACAACTTCCTTATGAAGGATAGCAGAGAAGGAAGTGCTGATGTCTTCTCTCTGGTGTGCAGTTATAGGACACGGGTAACTGTTCAAAGCTGTATCAGGGGAAGATATTAGGAAAAAGATCTCCACTGAGAGGATGGTCAAGCACTGGAACAAGCTCCCCAGGGAAGTGGTCATGACCTCAAGCCTGTCGGTGTTCAAGACATGTTTGGACAACACTCTTAGATACATGGTTTAACTTTTAGGTTGCCCAATGTAGACCCAGTTGGACTTGATGATCCTGATGAGTCCCCTCCTGCTCAGCATATTCTGTGATATGAAACTATTCCTTAGACCTCTACCTCTGTTGCCAAAATTGGAGTACTTCTTCCTGGAAGATTTAACTTTAATACTCTTTCAGGTTCAGTTGCAAAAGTGCCAGTGGAATGAACTACATGGGACCTTGGAACACACTGCTCTGCAGACATAAAAAAATTTTGGCATTTTTTTACCTGGAACCAGAAGTATAAGATCTAAAGTCTGAGGCACGACTTCATTATCAAAACTAACAGATAATATGTCCTGTGCTGAGGAGATGATAATACCATTATCCTAAATTTGACTTTAACAAAAGTGTTTGGACCTTCTGAAAGAGTTGTGACTGAAAACAGACTTTTTCTTTGCATGTGCATCCCGAAGTCCTGGAATTAGCTGGCTCAGAGACTTTATAAAAATGTTCTTACACAACACATGCTAATACAATGTGAACTGGCAAAGAGTAATAACCTCTCCCTCTATAAGTAAATCAGGCACTGCTGTGGGGGCACAACACAAAAAATACATAAGGATATCTTCACACTAACATTCTGTTTCTTTCTTTCACATTCCTTCGCTACATTGTGTAAGTGCTAAAACTAGTTTTAAAATGGTCAATCTTTAATTCACAATTTGAATCTTGTATGGATTCCCATTTGGAATGACACAGTGAGGGTTTTTTTTAACCTATGGCTAGGTACTGAGAAGGAATTGTGCTATCACTTTAGTCTATGTTCAGGATAATCAAGAAAAGGGACAAGATGAGCTATGAAAGTGCTCCACTGGTGACTGTTTCAAGTTTTCCTAGCAGAGTGACACTATCAGAAAAATATAAACACTACTTACAGACAATTAATTTTCCATTCCTGAATGGTTTATCTACCTATTTCAATATTATGTTAAGGAGCTGCATCACAGTGATGCTTTTGAAGTCATAGGTAAATAATAATGCATTGATAAACAAAGGAAATTGCATGCCCAGAATAAAACTATTTATCAACACCAGTGAGAGGTGACATCATTGCTGTCTACAACTTCCTTATGAAGGATAGCAGAGAAGGAAGTGCTGATGTCTTCTCTCTGGTGTGCAGTTATAGGACATGGGTAACTGTTCAAAGCTGTATCAGGGGAAGATATTAGGAAAAAGATCTCCACTGAGAGGATGGTCAAGCATGCCATGCATGAGACTAACATTAGGTTACAATTGGTATCTCAATGCCACTGCTGAAACTAAAAATATTCTATACATGTAACACAATAAAAATGAAACTTGAACAAACACCACATAGTCATGTATAACTCTTCTCTATCTTTACTTAAAAGCCTAATGTATGATGTTAAGCATTTATTACCTTTGCAATTCTAGTATTTCATTTGCAATTTCGGTTCCTATACTTCCAGCACCAAGAACTGTTCCAGAGGACATTCCAGGTACACTTACTAAAGACTGTTTTACAGCATCTACAGTTAAAAAACCAAAATAAAACCTTAAGTTTGAAACAGTTTCATTACACAGCAAGGAACAATCACTTCAAGGATTCATTTTAAAGCAGTTTTTGTTCTATATATCTTATTTTCAGAAATTAAATTCTTCTAATTTCCCTCTCATGGGGGAGGGTGTTGTCTCATTTGAAATATAAAGATAAGTAAATAATATATTTGTGAAAATTGCTGATCTCCAGTAATGAAATTAGCTTTAATCATTACTGCCTCCAGTCTCTCACAGACAATTCAAAACACATGAGAAACACCCTAGGATTTTTCACAAACTGAAATCAGTTATTAAAAAGAACAATTGCAAGAGCAAAAATAAAAAAACCTTATAGCAAGATGACAAAACAGCGTGTAGAAATCAGAATGTATGCATAGCAGAAAAATATTAACAAAAGGTATATCAGTATCAGTGTCACCCTATATTCTATAGGTAAACTCAGATAGAACAATTGCATTTCTTCAGAAAACCAGGCAAAATATGAAGAGGGTCTGTGACAAAAGCCTAATATCCTATCAACCAAAATCCTAGCTACAGTAGAAGCTGCTAGAAGGAAAAGATATGCCATAAGCCCTTCCGATCACAGTAATGTGAATTATATGAATTAGGACACTGTGAGTAACTAGAAATTGTCATCAGAAGTAGCTTAAAAAAAAATTAATCCTTCCTTGCACAACAACCTAGAATAAAAAAATTCCTGAATTGAATAAATCTAAATTGTAATGACTGATCAGGAGATGCACCTATGATAATTGTAAGAAGCAATACTTGCCTTCTGCAGGCTGGGAACCATGGGGGACCTGTTCTTCAGCTGACTCGTTATGACCTCTGAGATATAAATAAATAAAAACCAAAGGAAAAAAAAATCAGCAAGTTTTTAAAAGGCAAACACCCCAGCATATTTATGTTTGATTTCAATAAGTCTTTACTCAGAGTAAAAACTAACATCCTCAAACTAGTAAAAAGAAAAAAAGAGATATTCCTCACATATTTCAATATTCAATGCTTTGTACTGCTGTTCATAAAGGGTGAAATACTAATTTCTATTTATTCTCCAAATAAAGAAAAAAGGCCAATATAGTTGTCTGTGTTCCATGACAAGAGAACAAGGCTACCATTTTTACTCCTAGGAGAGGGACCAGTTAACCAGAAATAACAGCTATGAGGACAGGTCAGTGGCTACCTTCTACCAGCAGCTGCTGCCTATCTTCCCTCCTCTAGAGAGCTGCAGATGCCCAGATCTTCAGGGCAGGCAAAAGTAGCCGTTGGCTGTTGCGGAGCGTAGACTGTCTTAACTGCTCTTTGTCTTATTGAGGAAAAAGGACATGGATAAAATAGGTGGGTGATGTTGACTTAAGACATGAACCAGCTACTGAATGGGTAAAAGGCCCCCTTGACAGTTTGGTTTAATGGAAATAAAGTCCCTTCTCAAAAACCCAGTCACCAGCAAAGATCCTCACTATCATTGGAACAATCCAAATTATAGCTCCATTGCAAGGCACTGAGAATGAAAAAGAATTAAAAATAAAGAACAAAGAATTAAACAAACACATTTACTGTTTCACAGGCTCCTCCCTTGCAATGAATTTGGAGACCTCAGAAGGAAAAGTAGAATTAACTTCACATTTTCATTTATTCATATCTACTTATCTTAAAAGATCATTCCTTTAATAAGAAACTCTTTCACTTCATTTTTTTCTACTGGAAATAGCAGTTTTCAGAGTTAAATCCACAACTTAAGCCTGAAATAAAAATAACCAGTAAACGCAAAAAAGTGCTCTTCCAGGTTACTCAACCACTTTTTGTGCAGTGTCGATATTTTCTAGCCTTGTTCTGCTTCTTAAACAGGTTGCTTTCAGTTAATGCTAACTGTAATTAAGACCAAAAAAAATAACATGAGAATTCAAATAATGAATTACTTACAATACCACTGTGTTGTTTGATACAATGTACTCCAGTTCTTTGGTCCACGGATTCATGAAACTAAACCACTGACTCTTTAAAGTAACAAAAGTCCCATCTTTTGCTCTAAATTTGTAGGAATTTGTAAATACTTTTTCTTTATTCTGCAACACTAGATAAGAAAGGAAAGTTGTAATCACTGTATTTATACTTAGAAAGATAAAGTTTAAAAAAAAATAATCTATTTTATAGCATCATAAAACACAAATGTTTTTGATGGCCAGAAATACAGTTAAATGCCAGAACAACTGACAGGACAGGACCCCTGCTAAAATCAAACTACAGTTTCAGCAGTGTTATTAATCTTAAACTAAAGCCCAAGTTTCTGCAAACCACTAGTAGGGAAACTCATGACTTGGTGAACTTTCATAATCGGTGTCTTTAATTACATGATTAGGCACATTTGCTCTTCAGGACACCTTCCTCATTCTTATAAAGAACTGAGGCATGCATTAACGTTATTCCCTTGCGATTAAAGCACTGCACCAAGATCCAAGACAACAGAAGTTTCTCCTTGCTTTTATTACAAGGTTTCTGTGGGCATGTCTTAATGCAGATGTAGAAAAGGACAATGCCAGGATTGTTTAATTTTATTAATTCTCAACTTCTGATTTTTTGATTTGTACTGTTTTCACACGGCAGTTACATGAAGTTTATATATAGTCTGGGAGCACCAGTTATTTTGTACCTTCTTTATGTTTTTCAGCTAGATGATTGTGATCATCTTGATGGCAGTACTCGTAACAAGAAGTTCCTAGAAGCTCTTGTGGCAGATACCCTAAAATTGCTGTTGCGCTGTTAGAAATAAAAACATGAACTACAGTGGATTCACACAATTGCAAAGCTTGTTTTCTTCAGTATTAGATAGAGCAGAAAATTAGTATCTAAAGAAATAGATGCCTGTGTTCATGTTCGGGAAAAAGATATAGCATTAAGATAGTTCTAAACCAATAGGAAATATTATTCACTGCAAATTAGCCATTTGGAATGAATGACAATTCAAAGACAAAATAACAGCATTTAAACATGCAAACCACATGAATGCACAAAATATTTATGATCATCAGGTGTTTCCATTAGCCAATCAGGGTACTGGTCATGTCATTCAAAAAATTTAGTAGTTGAACTTTGCTCTGCCACTTTAAGAAGTACGTTTAAACGAACTTTTAGATGAAAGGCAAGATGCCCGAAAGCAATAAAAAGCTTCCAGTGACAATAATGAAATTCAATACACAAACTGGTAACTCAGTCTTTAGAAAGTTCAGAAAATAGGAACTTTGCTTTCACTTCTAATGAAATAATTTGGTACCTCATTTAGATATATGTGTTCCAAATAGTAAGATTTTAAGAAGTAATAGTTTTTGGTTAAGTGTTTATTACTTAGGTCATATGCATAGCTATGAAACTCTAACTTGAGATTTTTCTTTCTGAGTAAATAAGTACATCAGTGCATTTTATGACATATTTTAATCTCGCTAGTTCATCTTTTCCTACACAACAATACACTTCTATACATTATGTTTTACATTTGACAAAAAACCCAAAGTCCAAGTACACATAGATTCAGAATGAACTGTTTCCTGTGTACAGTACATAGAAATTTTATCCTACTACTTGAGAAATTATAGTTCAGATAGGAAGTACTAGAAAATTTAAATAGTGGTGTCATTTTCATTTTCTCTTCATTAAAGAAGAAAACGCTTACCGCTGATCTACATAAACAAATTTTCCATCCATGGCAAATCGTGTAACAAATTCTGTTGCTTTGACTTTTATCTCTCCACTCTTTTGTGGAACAACGTAAGGGTGTAACCTCCCAATTGCAACAAGACAGTTAAAGTTACTACTGTCCTTTTCTACATCATTTTCCTCTTCTACTCCCACCTCATTAGGAGGCCAATTCTTCAAATACCCAGTACAGTGAATGGTACAGTATTTTCTGTGATCTAATAAAGAGAAATGAAATAAGAAGCAGTTATGGTTCAAAAAATAAACAGAATTACTTTTTTTTTATCCTGTTCACCATGAGACTATCAACTATATTTTATACTTATCTACAGCAACTGTATAAGGCTATAGATAATTTTACAGAGTATTTTTAAATTAATTTTGTACTACTTCATTTTGGCTTACCTGAAGAGAGTGCTTCTAACCCTATGTGAGATTTAGGAACACAAGTTATAGGTGTTGGCAGTTCAAACACAGTCTCACAGGAAAAAAAAGTAAACCAACAGTCTGGTAACCCACAGATCACTTTCTCTTTATATAGTTTCATATAGATTGTAAATTAAAATAAACTAGAGACGCACTCTGTAGGTCCAAAATCAGTTTACCTTTGGTCAACACAATGATCTTAACATATGCTTACTGCAATTGCTAAAACAATCAGTTGAGAGAACAACTCAAAACAATCTAGCTTATTTTCTATCTATCTTAGGCTTCTGAATTCCTCAATTTTATGGGAACACAAGTATTTCAGAAGTCTTAAATTACAGCATACACTGTCATTGATTCCTATGGCTGGTAGACTCTTTGCTGCCTATATAAAATGCAAACATCCTCATATACATCAAGGCATAGAGATGCCAATGTGTCCTAAAGTAACTATCTTGCAAAAAATATCTTTCAAAAAAAGTATTTCAATATCTCTATTCTGAACAAATTATGCTTTCTATAGATTTAACTGCATTAACCCTGTCAACTACAGAAAACATATAACAACTCTGTAAAATAAAAAACTGAGTTATCCTACTGTGACTTTGTCACAGTTTCTCAGATTGTCAAGGTGTCTTCCCTCAATACTGTTTTCCCAAGAAACATTGATACAAGTTACATTTTTATCTCACCAAGTTAGTTGGCACATGAAGGGAGACTGAATTCTATTCACTTTCGATGACAGATCTATTTTAAAATTTACTATTGTATGGTATTATCTCAACAATAACAAGATACATTGAAAAACAAAAGCAGCAGGATTTTTTTCAGGGCCAAACAATTTCAGCACACCTTTGCAAAAATCAATACTAAGGTGTAAATAAAAGCTCAAAATTACATTTAAAAAAGATCCATTTACTGAAAACTTGAAAAGAGTATACTGCTGTACAGGCATACCAAAATATGAACTGAATTAAAATTACTGGAAAAATAACTGTAATTACACTGATAAATTAATTTTACTATTAAAAACAGAAAAGGAAAATTTATACTTTTTAAGTACACACAACACAAAAAGTAAATCAGAAAAAAAAAGCTGGTTTACTTGCTTTTTTTCCTTCCAAACAGTAGATTTTGGAGGCCTTATTCACAGTTACCTTCAAGACATATATTATTTAGTTTCATTCTTCTGATCTGCTCCAGTGCTTTCAAAAATTTCCCTGAGACTTCTAAAATTTGACTACAATAGACAATGCACTCATAAACAGCCACTCTTAACTCAGGTTCCTCCCTCTCTCTTCTCCAGGAGGGAATAGGGAGGAGAAAAAGTACAGTAAGACTGTTTTTCAAGATGTGTCTCCAGTACATATTTACACTTCTCTACAACTACTTTGTGAAGTCAGTGATAACCACAAGGGTCACGTTACTGACTCGGAACTTAAATATGCCAAGTTTCAAGAGAGAAAGGCCCCATTTCATCAACACTGTTTTATACCTTTCTTCTTTGGGTTGGGCAAGCACTCCTTTTCTTCTTTGACTGTGGTCCTACTACATTTTATCCGACAGAAGAAGGAACGTCGAGCACCAGAATTCAGTCGAGCTGGTCCAGCTTGAAAATCTGTGTGTACTTGCAAGCCAGCTTACAAAAATTTAGTAAAGTAGTTAAAAAAAACAAAATCCAACAATAAAACTTCAGAATATAAGGCCTTTTCTTCATTTTAGCTTCCAGTACATTCTCCTTACTCTTTAGTTGCCTAAATTTTGTCCTTACAATTAAAAATGAAAAAAAGTCTAATCACTTTAATAGGGTAAAGAAAATGTGGCTGTCACACAGATTCCAAAATTAAAAAGCACTACCAAACTATTTTTAAACCCTTCTTGGTATTTTGAATGTTATTTTAATAAATATGTTTATAAACTTTCAACTTCTATTTGGTACATGGAAGAACTGCAAAGATGCTTATAAAAGCCAGCTATAGAATAGTGATTAGCTGCACAGTACATAATGTTTTCCATATTAGAAATAACTGTAAACAAAATAAGATTTGGTTAAATTAGGATTGACACTTAGCATTTTCAGAGAAGACAGTGATTCTTGATACTGAAGTATTTTATCCCATGTTCGACTACATCAGGTCTTTTGTATTGACAAGACCTATCAAATACAAGAAAAAAAAGCAGTATATCTGGTAGGAAGAATGTCAGACCACATCTTGATAAATGTTTAACAATGCAAATTTCAGTCATTCTTATTATCTAAAATAAATTCTTTTCTGGGCTAGCTTTTAAACTGTAAGTGCACTCTAAGCTGCAGATAAGCATTGAAATATGTTTGGTTCACAGAAATTATACCTCAAGTTCATACATCCATGCACATATAAACATATGAATATGCCCTGCACAATGACTAAATTTATTAACATGTCTTTAAAATATCCAAGCACATTCAAATATGACTTACTTTTCCCATCCACAAGCTTCTCCCTAGGAGAGATATCCGAAGAAGAAAGTTGCTCCTTAACTTTTGCAACATCTTTTGGATGCAAGTAATCAAACAAACTTTGTCCAATTAAACTGGCCTATTTAAAACAAACAAACAAACAAGCCACAACAAAACCCAAAAGATGTAAGAATCACATTGTTTTAGAACAGGATTCATACATATTATTTATCTCAGAAAAACAACTTTCTACACCATTAAAAAACCAAAACCACAGTTACTCTAAACATCAGCACTTTGATCCACATTTAATTTGCCATTGTTTAATATTATTTTTATAAAAACAGGGGAGTAAAAACATAATTTGTTCTTCTCCTTTCCAAAAATAGCAGATTTAGTTGGATATTAAAACACAGTTCTGTAAAACCAAATGTTTTATTTATGTACATTACGTGATTCCTGATCCTAGCCAAAGAAGTTTACACACAAAATAACTCCGCTCACAGATTATTGCAGGGGGAAGGTGGGGAAATAAGAAAGATTCATGCCACCTAATGACTGAGCTCTAATTTGGTTGGACAAAATGGCACCACTGAGCCAAGAGCTGCCTGGAAGCAGGGGTCAGCTCACTTCAGCACTCCTTAGTCAGGGATATTTACAGGAATCTCTCCAGGTGGGATCCATTCAACCTGCTGACTCTGCTGATCCAATGTAACTGGTCTGCTGTACTACTGTAGGCAGTACTACTTGCTTTTGAAACATGAAGGAATTCTCACAGAAGTGGGCTACTTTTTTTGGTTTGGGTTTTGTTTTTTTTTTTGATTGCTTACCTTTACCAGGTCAAATCAATGGGTTGACAAGCAATTCAAATTGCAACTCATTTTGGACCCAAGCCACTTGCTATATGATCACTGTATACATGAAAGGGAACTCTTTTTCAATAAGCCAGAGTCAGAAATGGGTTTAATGAAAAGTTTCTAAGAAAGTAGGATTAACAAAGAGCCTCTTTCTTTTGCCCCATCCCCATCTAACCCTAATGCAAAAGGAAAATGCTGAGTGCCACTGAGAAAGGTTAATAGCAGCGTTGTCAAAATATGTAGGTGTAACAGATTAGGCTGCAGGATGGGATTCATAAACTGATTCCCTGGTAAGTTAATAAATTCATGGGTTAAGTCAGTCATGTTCTCTGAACCTCCTTGGCTGCGACAGCAAAGATCTTATGGGTCTGGAATTAGGTATGTCTGATGTGAGAGACTCCAAAAGGTATTTTTTAGTCCCTGAGTAAATTCAGTGTAGAAGGTTTTGGTGGTTTTTGTTTTTTTTTTTTTAAATCTCACTTATGCTTTTTCCCATAAGATGATTCATTTCACTTTAATTTAAAAAGATATAGCTTGTGTTTTAAAAAAAAAATTAAAAAAAATAATCTATAAAACAGAGTCCAGATTGGTTACCCTTCCATTTATGAAGAAAATTAACATAACACAAATGGTTTCAAAGTTACAGAAGTAGACAGATGGAAGCACTAACTGGTTTAGCCTCTGTTTTTGGAACAGAAGTCATAGATACATGAACAAGTTATCATGCCTTGATTATTTGTCGTAATTTGTCCATGATGCTAAATGTCAACTAATGGAAGGTACTTATATTTTTCCTATTTCTTTTAATTCTACAGGCTAAGCTAACTCACACTATCTCAGTTTCCTTCCAGTTAAGAGTATATACACAGATAATTATTATGGATGAGGTGATATGCAGTGTATCTGAGCATAAAGACATTACCAAGGAAAGCTTTAATTAACTTCCACTGCTGAGCTACTATTTTTCCTTGGCCTAAAAAACATCCCCCAAAATCACTTCACCATTTAAAAGAAAATCTCTTGGAGATAGAAATTAGGACATCTTCAAATTATCCCTTCCTTTCAGACTAGCAGTTTTCTTAAAGATGATCAACTGAAATCTGGTGCTGTTACTCAGGTCAGGAACACTGACTGTACTTGCAAATATTATTTCAGGATGTTCAGCCTTACACTGAAGGAGGTTAAATCAAAGAAATCCCAAGAAATGACACACAAGGACTGTTTTTTAGTAATATACAATAAAATGTAAAAGTTTAAAAATTTCTAAGAAAACACAATGTAAAAACAAACCAAGAAATTTGATTATAATCACCTGATCATAATTAAGTATTTTGCAAACTGATTCTGAGACAAACAGAATTTTTCCTCTGTTGCATCCAACCACAAACAGGAATCCATCTGCAGCCTGAAAATATAAAGATACTGTCTTTAAAAACATACAATTAAAATATACAATGAATATTGATGACTACAAGGAAGCACACTTATAAACCTCATTTTTTAAATTAAATAAGTGATAAATCACACCAAAAAACAAGTAAGATTGCAAGGACCAAGTCAGACCTTCAACTACAGACAGCTAAAGTTTCTTAAACACAGCTTTGGGCAAAGAGGCAGCTAGCTGCAAAACAGCATAACCTGGGAGTCATCTTAACAGATCTTGACAAAGTCTGGCTTTGGAGCAAAGGAAAAAGAAAATAGTTGCAAACGAGAAAGGGTAAAGGGGTGTGGGTACATGACAAAGTGCAAAAACAAGAAGGAAGATTTTCTTTCAGGTGTTATTTCTGCATCTTTTTCAAAGTACATCTTTAAAAATTTAAATAAAGGAGAGTAAACAACTGCAAGTATACTTATGCATAATTAAAAGCATTCTCTATACTTACATGCAGATTTCAATATCAACATAAAATTTATGTATTAAATATGCAAGTTGTATACAGATTTATCATCCCTTGAAGGGCTGCTGTCTGCCATGCTCACAAATCATCTTCTGTACCCTTTCATAAAGGCACAGCCTGCATAATGTACAGTTATAAACCAGAACTCATCAAGTACATCGAGATGCTTGCTTGAAGAAAAAGATGAGGGCAAAAAAAGTACTCTCCAACTAAAAACTCAAGTTAATGGCAAGCTTTAATAAGGACATAATATAACTGATAGGTACCTTCCACTTACCCTAAGGATTAACTGTCGGAGCTCATCATCCTTTAAAAATGAAGGTTTATACCTGACTTCTGTATAGGAGCTAGTAGAACCTGGAAAATGGATTATTTGTAGACATGATGTCAAAAGTTACATTTTAAGTTTCACTTTTAACAGACGTATAACTTGGTTTGTATTTTATAAATTTTCTTTGCAACCACAACAGCTGAATAATAAAAAAAAATATTTAAGAACTCTAAAACTATTAAAAAAAACCTCATAAACATACTCTGGTAATGAATACAGGCACACAACCAGTTTTTTCTTGCCCTTTACTTAGCATAAAACAAGGAAACTTCTGTTCAGATATCTTTAATGTACTGCTAGAGAAATGGTATTATGAGAACTGAGTTTTCTAGAAATATTTCGTAGACCTGTTTCAGAATTCTTAACATTTGCTGAATCTGAATAATTTCAATGTTATCAATTGTCTTTGGCATGAATAATGTTTCATTAGTACTACGTATCTAACAATGAAAAAATTACTCTATTGTAGTTAAATTGAATGTCTTACTAAATGTAGTGAGACAGACTCACTACATTTACTATTCTAGCACCTGTGGCAAGTACTCTAAAATAATTTTTAGCCATTACAAGCATTTCCACAACTTTTTCTAGATATTTTTGAGGCAAACAGCAGTTGAGCTTTCCAGTAAATTTCAGCATTCACTATAATCCCACACAGTACCTTGTATTTTCTCAAAGCAGTTGTTTTGAAAATATATAAAGTAACTGTGCTAGATGGAGTCCAGTTTTCACATCCTAGTGTTAAAATACAAGTATTTGAGCTGAAGATTTCTTGTAGATACTTCTTTAAACTGCAAGAGTAGTTACTGTACTGCTTATTTGTCACAATATTTCTTTACGCAAAATTCTCAGCCTGCTTGATCCAATGGAAAACGCTTCCAACCTAAATTATTCTACGACTCTATTACTGTCAGTTTAGTAGCATAATTCATTTCCTACACTCCTTTGACTTAAGACTAATGGGGTTCTTATTAGATATGTTTATTCATAACCAAAAATTTTTGCAATGCAGATAGCCTTTGATCTTTGCTTACAGCTGACCAAATTATTATTCTGAAACAGTACTGCCAAAAAAACCCTGAAATGTGTGCTTCTGATAGACCATGTGATACGCAATTTATATTTGGTATAATTTTTTGGGGGAGGAAAAAAAAGATCCCAAAACCTACCAATAGCAAAAGAAGAGGAAAGAATATATCCTGGTTTGATCCCGACACTAAACCATTCACTGAGATCCATGATTACTTTACTTTTGCTAGCTCACTAAGGATTTAAATTTTTGATAACTCTTTTTCTTGGTACTCTGTAACATTTCATGGTATTTAAGACTCCATTGTAATCAAAGTCATCAACCATTCTGTTAAAGTATATTTGGTCTTGCAACATTCCTTTTGATTACTGTTCTTGCAGGCAAAAAATTAAGTCTGAAAGATGATCATGTCCAAACATCATTTTTTCTTTAGTTTTAAGCAACTGGTTTTGGTTTTATGAAGTTACAGTGTAAAAGACTTAACCATTCTTAACAGAGTGAGTTCTCTGTGCTCCCTACCAGTGCAACTACTTGCATCAGTTTCTTTAGGTAAGCATTAGCATAATTTCCCATTGTTGAGGAGACTTTTTTCCCTAATCTCACAGTGGAAAAACAACTCATCAGAAGTATTTGATATTTTATAAATGACTTGGCCTTCAAATTAAAGCCTTCCCAAAATTTAGGGGGTTTTGAGGGTTTTTTTGTTGTTTCGGGTTTTTTTCAAATGATCTTTTCCCATGATGTTGTAAATTTTGAAGTCAACAGATAAACATGAAATTCCAATAAGGAGACAAAGGGTTGATGGAATCACAAATGTGGGAATAATAAACAGGAGTATGAAGACCATTGGCTTCTCTATTAGTATAGCTGTTGGCATTGGTACAGCACCATAGGTATTATTAGTACAGAAAATGTGATGGAAAGTGGAGAGATCACAGAACCCACATTCAATTTTGGGGTTGGAAAATTATGAAAAACAGTCTTTCTTATCATTGTAATTTTTAAAAAGAATCAAGGAGTGACTCGATCGCAAGGCATACCCTTAGCAAACAGGAAATATCAGACACTGAAGGGTGGCTTTTTTCCTGCTACACTGAGCAAAATGAAGAAATGAAGTTCTGGAAGCTACAAACACGTAAATTTAAATGAAGAATAGACTTGGAACTGAATTCAGCAAGGAAATGTGAAATAAATTACCTTTGATTTATTTAACATCAAAGATGATACACAGTAGAACTCCTGATAGAACAAGGACTTTCAGGATTAGTTTCCTAAAACCCACCTTTTAAAGATTTTAAGTGTTGCACAGCCATCCGTAACACTGTAAGCTTGTCTAGCTTTCGCGGCATGGGATTGCACTGAGGTATCATAGCTGACAATTCCTCTATCAAATTATTCATTTTATCTCTTCTTCGTTTCTCTGTTTGACTGTGAGCCTCTCTAAGAAGAAAAAACATTTTAAGAAAGACGTGGAACACATGATTTTCTCCCTAATATTCATCAATTCCATTTTGGAAGCGGTACACATCACAAGTACTATTGCACTGAAACAGGTTTTTTTATACACTACTTGTATTTGACAATTGAATTAGATTCACCTGAACAAAGCAGAAATGGTCACAATAATGATTTGATAAGTATATCTCAAGCAACAACTTGATTATATGTGGCAGGAACAAGAGGCTATGAAGACTTACAAAAGTTAAATTCTTCTACCTGGTAAGGTAGTAGAAAGGATTTCACCCTCTGTGCATACCTTGTGTCTCAAGTTTCATCTCTTGGTAAACCTCTGTCCAAGAGCTCAACCACAGAAAGAGATCTTCCTTCTTGGACAGTTTTCATCAGAAAATACCATTTAAGGCACATGACAGTGCACATCACAAATATATTTATATCTCAGGTCACCTTTTCTTTAATGCTTTCTAGTGGAGTATGTTAGTTTTTCCTGCTCATCTCCTCCCCTGTAACATCCTTTAGCAGATCAAGAAAAGTTTAATGCATTCTATTCCCTCCTTACACAGGAGACAAGCTAGGTACTCAATTAAAACAAAGATCATTTTCCGTTCTGATTGAGACCAGACACAGTGGTAGATAACCAAACTGAGGGACAAGTTTTGGTTAACTGATCTCCCAAACTCTTCCTCTTAGGCATACTGTAACAGATGGTATTAAAGGTAATAAAGTTAACTACACCTGGCCTGTTGAGAAAGAACAAAGTACAATTTTAAAGATCTAGTCTTCTATTATTTTTATTATTTTTCCAAAAAATAAATGCCTTCTTCATACAAATAATTCTGGGTCACTCATCCAAACAATTAGCTTTTCTCTCTCTAAAGCCTTTTTAAAAATTTTTTTAAATTTAGTTTTACCAGTTATTCTCAGCTCTACAAGTTCACCCAACTTTTCCTTTGTGTCAGGTAGGAACAGTCAAGTAATATATTGTGTATGCTTCTCAAACGGTGAACCTCAGGAAGACAGATACAAACATTTGGGGAAAGGGAATAATCTCTAATAGCCAATAAGTAGTTATAGAAACCTGAACAGGTGGATTCAAAAAGTCTTCTGTTATATTCCCCTATTACAAAGGGGAAGGGGAAAAATGCAAGTTCCCCAATAAGCTTGAGAAAAGAATTGAGGGTTAGATAATTGTTTAAACAAACCTTCAAAAAAAAAAAAAAAAAATAAAAAAAAAATCTTCCAATTATTTTTTTCCTCCAAATAATTAACCAAAACCTAAAGAAAAAATTAACAACACAACATGAAAGTTATTAAAGCAATGTATAAAACAGAATCTTGTATAGCAATCTGGGATACTCAGGAAAGAAAAATCAATTTTGCAGTTAAACAAAAACCCTGTAAATATTTTTTGGAACACTTTCATTTCTTCAATTTTATTTAAATTACAGGAAGAGTTCATAATTATTAGTTAGCATACTGTATAAATAATGTTTTCGACAGCTGAGTGGATTGTGTATTTCTGCTTTGACATCTCTGCTCACATGATAAATAAAAGACACTTATTTTTAAAACAACTTTATAAAATAGCTCTAGTTTTACTATGTGGCTTGACTATAGTTTAAAAAATTTGTTTGGATGAATCATGATTGCATTCAGTCACACAATATTTCAAACCTTACAAGTGCTTTATATGAATTTCAATTTGGATTCAGGTAAGGTGTGAATACAAAGTGCAATGGCAAACCTTGAATAATTCCCTATACAAAAACTTGTTCCAGAACAAGAATTCTTCGTTGTGCTTTAGCTGAATCCATTTTCATGTGGGATGAATTTTAAATACCTCCAAGTGTAGACAAATCTAGAAAAAACAATTCTCAAATTCATAGACTGAGAATCAAGTCCTCCCTTTACACACAACTTGAGTGTACTGCATTTAATTCTCACCTCGAAAATTTTAACCTAAGGTTTTTGCTAACCATTTGAAATATTCTGTAACACAACTTTAATTAAAATTAGTAGAAAATAAAATTCTCAAAGAAGCTCTAAAAATTGCTATAGATTTAGGAGGAAAAAAGAAAAGTTTACTGTTAAATATTTGATGTTTTTATGAATGTTACCCACAAAGTCAGATTTTACTATTGCGAATCCGAGTATTTACCAGCAAAATGTACTTTTATTACAAACTAGTACCTGAAATCTTTTATTTTAAGATGTTCTTCATCTTCACTCCTAGAGAAAACAAGATATATAGAGTTTTACATTGCGTATTTAATACTAGGCACTTCTTTCCTCCTATGAATTCAAGATATAGAAAATGCTACAGATTTGCTATGGCTCTAATAAAAGCAAACCCACAAAAATTCCTAAACCAAAAAGGATCTAGCAAGTGATGCATAACAGAAAGAGACCAAAGCATAAATTCCAATATTCACAGTTATGTGAATATATTATGGGGATGTTTCACAGGGCTATTTTTATCCTGGAGAAAACAACATTAATGGAACATTCAAATAAAACTTAAGTCCAGCCTTGATTTTATTTTTTTTATTTAAAATTTTAAAGAGACATCATCTATTCATGTTTTTATTTCCAAAATCTTACTGTCAAATGATGAAAGAAGTAACCCTAGCCTGGACTTGGCCTAAAATATTCTTTAACTACTCATGGTCAGAAAAAGTAAAAATTAACTATTTTCCCACACCGTACAGCAATGACTGGAAAGTCTGGGTAATAAAATTGTAAATGAAAGACAATCATAGGTGCCTGTATCAGGATAAATACTTGGCAGCAAGAAAATATAAAGGATGATTCAAACAAAGACAATGATCTTTTTCTCTTCCCTAAGATCACCGTATTCTTCACCATCTATTAAGAATTTCAGAACACAGCCTGATAGTTATCTTGCCAATTTAGTATGAGCGATTTGGTACTTGCAGAGAAGCAGTTTCCATATAAATACTGGCTATGATTTTCTTTAAAAGAAAAATTGATACAAAGCTGATAAAAATATTTTTAATCTTCCCACAGCAGTTCTTCGGCTTTTTTTTAATTCAGCAGTGGAAACATCTCATGCAATACTTTAAACTCCATTCCAGAGGACAGAACTGCTAACTTATGACCATATGTTGTACCAGAAGGATTATAAGGAAACGGGCCAATCAGTCACCAGCTATTTAATGTAAGGGAATGGAAGTAGAAGAACAGTTGAAGATTACAACTTTAGGAAAGACCCCAAAAGCTGCTTCCACCTGTGACTAAGCACTGACCCTAGTCAGGATCCAGCAGCCAGAGCCAAATTAACACACAATTCAGAGATCCAGCTCTTCAACCTGGGATTTCACTGGAACCCAGGAATCTTCTAGACAGTCTGATAAACCTGAACACAGGAACAGGTTGGGCTCACAAAACCCTAGGGCTTTTCTTCAGTGAAACTGTTTCAGATTTAGACAAGTTTGCAATAACTAATATTTTGCTTTCATTTTAAAAGAAACTCTTACCAGAAATGTGCATATACTATGAACTCCAACAGAAGTTATATTGTCTGACCTCAAGAGGAGAGGAGATAAGGGGGAGCCAGACCAACTGCAATGCAGCGTGTGGCCTATTAACTAACTCTCCTTTTCCCTCAGGAGCTCCACTCAGGGAAGAAACTAGAACAAATTTCCTGCTCAAGCAATCAGTCACAGCCTTCAATGGATTTATATAGCCTCTGTCCTAACAGCCGTGTTGTTACTGATATAAATAGCTAGATTAAAACTACCTTGACTACACGAACATAGGGTGAAATTCTACCTCATGGCTTTAATGAAGGTTTACTTAATCGGTTCTAAAAGAACAGAATCTGTATTATTCAGGAAAAAATAAAGAATATCACCTTTTGCTCTATTTTCTCAATTGATTTATTAAACATGCTTCCTGATTTCTTCTAAAATGGAAGCAAAGGTTTTAAAGACATAAGAGGAGCATTTTTATTCATACTTTTCCATCATAAGCACCATGGAAAAATCCACAAAGAAACAAATAATTTGTCTCCAAAGAAAGATTTGTATACTACCCAATAAGCCGTGCACCAAACACTAACTACAAGGATGAAAAAGAATGCTGCACAGCTACATGTAAACAAAAATATTTTCTAAGTAAGCTATCCAGGTGCAGAAAAATGACAACAAAGTAATCATGTAATTAATAACTATCCCATAACATACATATACAAAGGGTTTACTTAGGCTGCACTGCCAATCTTAACTTTGGGTTGTTACCTTGCCATAGCAGTATTTTAACATAGTTGTGGCAGTTCTATTTTAAAAAGCACTTGACAAGGTTAAAACAAACAAAAAATGTTTGCATGCACCAGTCCTAGAAGAGGACAAGACCTTTCCTTCACCTCTCCGGTCATCTTATTTAACTGTTACTTTTCATTCATTCCCATTCTTACCCTAACTTCAATACTAACAACTTACCAGACATAATAAGCAAGTCAGAGTGCCGCCTTAGAAAAAAATATCAGAAACCCTTAACATTGGCTGGATCTATCCATCCTGTTAATTAGCTATATGTTTATCACCTTGTGTTGTACAATCACCTGCCCTTAGACAAAGCATTCCTTAAGGCAAACTACACAGCTCATCTAGCCAAACAGGAAAATGTGACACGTTTATAGCACTGAAAACAGAAATGGACTCATTTATAAAATGTACCTTTTCTGAGGGTCACCATCAACTTCAACTGTATCCCTGCAGAAACAGTTAATAAAGTAAGCAAAATGTAGTTTGAAGCACAAAGATGACTTGATATATCTCCAATGAAAAAAAAGTCACAGAAAAATTTTAGTGGAAACCCCATTTGATTTTCACCAAGAACATCAGTTTTTAGAAACTAATTACTGGTTCTTATAAAACAATCCTTTTTCAATTAGTATTTCAACTTGGAGACAATTTTTTTTTTGTCAGAAAAAGGAAAGGAAGAAAAAATGACAGAAGGAAACACTATTGAGCACTTCTACTGAACAGGTAAAAACCAACAAGCGCTACTGAAAAAGAATGGAATGTTGTTTGTTTGTTTGTTTTTGGGGTTTTTTTAGAAACTAAGGTATTTCTGGAGTTTTCAGATTCAAGATACACTTGAATCTCCAAGTTGACAATTATATCAACAGCCACAGTATGGCTACATTCTGTAGATCAGTGGACTATATATGGAAGCAGCAGGGATTGAAAAGAATTGCTTTAATAATCAAATACATGTAATTTTTCTACTCCCCCTTTTTAAAGGTGAAGTTTTTCCACACTAGTTTAGAGATACTCGTAATGCACTAGATTCACAGGCTGACTTGTGTCCCTTACTTACGGCTGATTAATATAGCTTTGAAAAGATCACTTTTAAAAAATATTTTTCTATATAAATGATTATTTTGTTAACTGTCATCTGTTTGGCAGTTATAAAACAGGAGAAAACAGTCAACAGTATCATCTCAGCAAATTATGACCCACTTAAAAAGACTGAGTACTACTGTAGGACAGTCTTCATTTTTAGGTCACAGGTCTGTCTGGACATTTAAGTCAACGGCTGCCCTAGTCACTGAAGAAGCAGTTGTGATTCCACACTTCTAGATCAAACAGCTTAACTAGTAATCTCGTTTCATACTTTAAGGTGATATACTAGTGTGCACTAGAGACTTCCAGCAACTTAATAACAATTTGCTGCAAAGAGAACTTGCCTTTACTAACAGGCAAAGAAAAAAAAAAGTTTGGATTGAAATTTCAGCATTAGAGGCACATTACCCAGACACTTCAGGTCCAGAAATGGCATTACAGAATTCTGCATATATCCCTTAGATTTGAGGATTATTTTTTCTATTTTTAATAACTCAGGACTGTTAAAGAATGCATTTGGAAGAAACTGTAATAAATAATGGTAATAAATAAAGGAAAGAGGATTAGTTACCATGTTGCATATATAACAGATGAATGTCTCTAATTTATGTTGAGACACATACAGAATCAATTTACTTACTGGTTATCAGAATCACTTCCTTTGCGCTTCCTTGGAATCTCAGCCACAGAAGCATTAAAAGAAGTGGTGGTAGAAGGCTTAGTCATTGTGTTCATGAGGCTGGGGACTCCAGAAGCAATGCATGGGTTTCCATCTATTGAGAAATTATCTGTGAATGGGGGGAGGGGAAAAAAGCAACTCAGTGTCCAGTAAGAGCTACATTATCATGTATCCATTCTGATTTTCATTTGGGGAAAAAAAATTGTTCATGGGTGGCTTCTATGCCTCTGACACAAAAAACAAAGGTTGCACTGCTACAACTTAAGTATAGAAAAGAGTACACTGTCTTCCCACAGTCTTGTAATGATCTCAACCCAATCAACACATCAATGCAATATGAAATACACAACCTCACACAACCTTAGCAGACTACACTTAAATCCCTCAGCACCTCAAACATCCTGCTGTAAAATCACAAAACATAGCATTAGCTAGCAGATCAAAATACTGTGACTAACACAAAATTCAACTTAAAAATCCTATGTTTTTTAACTGAAAAAAAAATAAAAAAAAAATTTAAACAAGCTGGATATCCACAAAATGAAAGTTTGCCGTAACTATGTTTCTGATATAAAACCTACAATTACACATAAGGTGAGAGATGTAAATTGGAAGAGTCTTGAAAGCTTGACAAGTTCTACTTTAAAGCTTCCCTCATAATTCTCCTCTCAAGGATAACTGCTTTGTTTCTGGGAGGGATAGAAAAGAAGTCACAAGCCAAAATAATGCTCGCAACCTACTGGGAAAGGAAAACTACCTCCAGGAATCTAAGCACTATTACACTTTTTTCTATCTCAGTGCAGAGCTATCACACAGAATGACCCATTTGATGGTTAGGTAAATAATCAGAATTAACTCTGTTTCAGCGAATGTAGCCAATCCTTTAGGCTTCCTGTCCTAGTGAGGAAAGTGTCCGATGTGATACACCTAGAAAGAACATTAAGAATTAACTCCATGAAGGGTCAGATGAGGCATTGAGGGAGGTCATTAAGGAAGTGAGCATCTCCTACTTTTAGGAAGAGGCAAAAACCAAGATGGGTACTTTCAAAATCCAGCAGGAAGAAAAACTGGATACTTTATTGTGAGTTTTTTGTTTTGTTTTTTTTTTTAGCACATATGCTGTCTGCAAATGACAGGTAAAAGCATATAAAAAAATTATACACAGTGTACGTTTTTTTCTTCTTAGGTGTAAGAACATCTTACATCAGAAAAATTACCTCCTAGGTTCTCATTTTCTGTTGGAATATTACTCTGGAGAGTTAAATGAAAATAGGCTAATACTTGAACAACAGCTTGCCTGGTCTTCCACTAATCCTCTCTCTACCAAGTCAGACTACACAGAGTCAGCCCCTGTTTTATTTTAGAAAGCTCTTTAACTCATTGAGTCACACAGGAAGTTCCAAAAAAAGAGGTGGAAACTCAAAGAATCAATAAATGCTTGACAAATAACTAACAACCTTTGGGCATCTGCAACAGAAAGACAATTTGGTTACTTCAAATACACAACATATATGAGTTAGGGATATTAAAAATGTATTACAAGAAATTACATCATAAATCTACAAGAGTACAAATAGTAGATCTTTGAAACAGTTTTATGATTAATCATAACTTCCTAATAGTCTCATTTTATATTTCTACTATAAATTCTTGCCATTTCAAAAACAAACAAACCCCCACCAACAATTCCAAGGGAACTCTTTATTTATAAAGAGTAGTTTTAATTCACTTAAGTAACAGCAGCCTATAATTACTAGATTTAGTTATTGAAGTATAATCATACTTCATGAATAGTCATGAAAGAGTATTTACTAAACAGAAACCTACATGTATGAAAGACAAGAATGTCTTCAGCACAACAGATCCTTTCGTCCTGAAACAAAGCAGGAGAGAACAGACCCACTGACCTAAATACTCCTTTGCACACAGATGGCCAGTCTGCTTTCTAAACCACTTCCATTTAAAGGAACAAAAATGAAATGCATCATGTACAGCTTTTCCAATTTATTCTTCATATAATCAAAATAACTACTATTTTTCCTCACACTCAAGAAACAAATTCTGAATACTGCACTTATCTCCTCTACATTTCCCAATAACACCCTTTTCTCTTTTTATTAACGAAGAAAATAAAAAATGTTTTTTAAATAAAAAATGTTTTTTAAATAAAGGTGATAAACTGAATCCTAAATACTAATACTGTGACAAACTAAGTCCATGTTAAATGTCATCTAATTAAATGCCAGTAAGATAGCTGGTTGATCTTAGACAAAAATATAAGGCTAAGAATCTGTATTGATCCCAAACATGTACAGCATGCAGCATATATTCTATATATCAGTCTTTAAGATTCTCAAAAAACCCCAAACCAAACCCAATATCCATGCAAAAGAAAATGAATAGAGAAATAAATTTAAAGTTTCAGAACTACCAAACTCAGTAGTAAAGTAATTATTCGGAATTTAACAGACAAGAGCAAATCTTTCTAATACCTGCTACTCACTGAACAAGAAGCAGACAGAAACAGTTCATAAAGCTAAGTCAGCTTTGAGAAGTCAGTAAGAGTGCTTTAAAATAATCTCTTAGGGCTTTATAATAGCTATCATAATGATGCTAGGTGATTCCAAGGTGCTTACTCTCTCCCTGTAGAGTGTCTTAACCTTGTGTACTCTGTGATGAAAGATTTCTTTACTTCTCTGGCTATACCACTTTGGGAGAGCTGGATAACAGATTGTAAAATTTTGGGGTTCACAAAGAGAATGAGCTAGTATGCACTCTCGTAACCAGGATGAGCTTCTATGATAGGAAAAAGCTGGATTCCTTCATTCGTGCACCTAGCTGAATTTCTTACATTTTCAATTTCTGTGAACATTTTCGTACCATTAACAACAAAAATGAGCACCCCTAAGAACATATGAAGCAAAACTACATGTTTCCCAATTTCATAGCACTCTTGCTTCGTGAAAAATAATATCCAGAAAAACCATTCTTTATTACAAGTTTATTTTCCTGGAAAATCAAAATCATTAGTCAATTTCTAAAACTCCTAGAAACAGTTTAATTCAACTAGAGATATTTTGTTTTACCACCCCAAAGGCTATTACTTACACTAGTCTGGTTTGCAAGTCAAATAAAAATCCAACTGAGAAATGACATGTTTTTTTAAAAAAAATAAAAATATTACTGTTCATTTCAAAGTTTTGCTAATGCCTTGGCATACTAATAACCGAATTTTAATGGTAAGTGAATAACTCCTCAAATACATGTGTCTATTTACAATCTATGTTTGGCTCTCACTATTAAGCATATATACTTATCTGTACTCAAAATTAAAAATGTTTAAAAGTATATTAAGCACATCAAGACAGATGAAAGCAATACTAAAAAAAACCCATTGTAATCATTCTCTCTGTAAAAAAAGCAAAGACCACCCAAACATTACAAACACACCATATGAAAAATAGCTCATTCGAGTAAGTGTATCAGAAATAAAAAGCTATTATTTTAACACTAATAATATTTAATATATTTCATAATCAAGCAAATGAAGTATTTAAGGAATGGTTATCAATATACACAGTTCTCATCATATCAACATATAAGACCATATTCTACTGAACTACAACCTCTCTCACGTTTTTCTACAAGAAAAAAAAAAAAATTTACAGTCCCCAAGGGGGTTGGCAAGGAAGTGAACAACTGCAAATGAGCGACACGAAACTACTGTTTTGGGGTGGGATATGAAGAAAAGACATAGGAAATCAACTGTATTCCTATGTTCAGCAAAGGTTCTGTGTAAATAATGACATGCAATGCACTAAGAAACAAGGCTTGGGAGACTACATTCTTCCAAATACTGAAAATAGTATCTTCTAAACACATGCCACATTCCTGAACTGTTTTCTCCACTAACAGTTCTAAGGTTTTCAGTTCCTAAACAAACAAAATCTATTACAAAAGGCTTATGGCCAAACTCCACCAGTCTTAAAAGGTGAGATTCATCTGAACAAATAAAGATGTCCACATCTGAACTAGCCATTCTAGTCCCTCTTGGAGGGAAGAAATTTCTAGGGTGATTCATCTCAACCTAAAATAGATTCCTACAGTTGGCTAGATGAAATACAACATTTCTAGGGTGATTATCTCAATCTAAAATAGATTCCTAAGCTAGTTAAATGAAACACAGTCCAAGAGTGCCTACTTCTATTCAGTAATTATGCAAAGTCCAGACTAACTAGCTCATATTCAGATGTCTACAGAGTAAATATCCAAGCCTAAGTGAGATGAATCCCACCCAAGGTAGCTATAGACCTATCATGCAATTCTTAAAATATAACAGCTACAGACAACACCTGTTTGTGTCACGTGCAACAAGTTTAAGCCCAAGACAGTCTTTCAAAATTATTGCCTTAATGACCATCTCATGACCCACTCACCCCCTCTGAAAGGTTAGCTTTTCTGGCTAGGTTTACTCCTCTTACGCTTTCCTAAAATATTACTTTGGTACTAAAACATTATTTTGACTTTTTAGAATCATCAAAAGGAAATCATACAAGATAGACATAAGCACTCCAAAAATCAGCAGAAAAATACAAGTCATGTAGGTATGAATAAATTAATAAAAAAAGCTGTCAGTCAGCTCTCATTTAGCCAGTGTAAAAAAGAATATCTAAATCCATCTATCAGGACATGACAGTAAAATATGCTTGAAATAAAATATCAATGAATAAGTACATTTACAAAACTTATGGGTGGTGTTCTTCATAGTCTGTACACACAGACTTGGAGAAATGTCACAGCTCTGCAGCTACTTAAGTTAACAATGTGGTAACACTGGCACAACCTTTCTAAGAATAAGAAGGCACTTTCAATCCAGCTTCCTATTTTGAAACACTTTCTGGCAGAAGGAAAGGAGAAGAAAGAAGCTGCTTTGAATTGAAATTTCTAAGACCACAGATGCCACAGACTATTGTGTATTTTCCAAATGTACGTTCCTGGCATGCACAAAGCCCTTTAGCTAGAAATTTAAGATTTAACATAATTTTGCCTTCTTTAAACTTGTCAGAAGTGACTGTAGTTAAAGTGGCACATAAGGGTTCTTTAGTCTAACTACATGAGTTATTAAAATTGAAATCTACTCACGCTATTAGGCTATGTCTACACAAGTAAATACAATGGCATAACAGCAATAGGTCAGTAGAGAGAAGCAGCTGGCGCAGAAGTCCCTGTTTCTAATTTGTAAGTAGTTCAGGGAGCTTACACTAAATCACATTTAGTCTGGTTCACTGGGCCAAAAATCCTTACAATGCATGTGTTTTAAAGCTGTCTGAGACCAAACCACTGGTTCACAGAATCACAAAATGGTTTGGGTTGGAAGGCACCTTCAAGATCATCTAGTTCCAACCCCCCTGCCACGGGCAGGGACACTCTCCAATAGACCAGGTTGCCCAAATACCCATCCAACCTGGCCTTGAACACTTCCAGGGAGGGGTATCCACAACCTCTCTGGGCAACCTGTTCAGTCCCTTATGTTTGCAGTTGGAATATGTTTGGTACATGCCTGGAGTAACCCTAACCTTGCTACAACAAAATTCTAGTTTAGTTTCTTCTGAAAGGAGTCCAGTTAATTTATGCCAAAACTGCTCTGCAAATCAAACCCATAAGCAGTGGGGATAACGGAATTCAATCCAAACCAATGCTATTTCTCTGAACCAAAACACTAATGTGCACACAGCCTCCAAGAACTTAGTT
Organism: Aramus guarauna; assembly: GCA_013400195.1. Lineage (NCBI taxonomy): Eukaryota > Metazoa > Chordata > Aves > Gruiformes > Aramidae > Aramus > Aramus guarauna. The sequence continues at coordinate 3,757 of VXBL01006047.1, read as the reverse complement.
GATTTCAGAGTCTCAGTCTAAAGTTCTTAGGAGTGCAGTCATACAAGGATGGAGAGATATATATACACACACACAACCTAACCTATATAGGCACACAAGCAACCTAACTTTTCTAAACTGAGGTACTACTCAATATGTCAACTTGGATTCTTAAGTTTTGCCAAAACTGATGTGCTAATTTTATTTACGATATGTCTCCAATTACCTAAGCAATTCCAGATATATCTATCTTTACATGCAGCACACATAGCATAGCTACTGAGTCAAATAATTTCAAATAACTCTATGTCATGTAAATTGCTTTATTTTACTGTGGAGTTATTTTCCTAAAATTCTTTTAATGAATTCTTACTGCAGATTTTCATTAGGGAATGAGAAAACTATATTTATATCCTACATACATACAGCACTGTATGAGAAAGACAGTTACAAGTGCTATGATATGCATCACTTTACAGATCCTGCAGATCAGAACACCTATAAAAGAACGAACCATATTTTCTAAACTGGGCTGAGAGTTGTATTAAATATTATTTTTATTTATTTATTTTAGAGCCTTAAAATAGGCCATGAAAAGCATCTTCAGAGTAGTTACAGCAAGTCTGGCATCCAGATCATAGCCCATAGTATCTCTCACTGAAAGCTGGGGCAACAATTTTCATTGGAGTTAAGTTGTGAAAACAATAGAAGTGTAGTGTCTAAACCAGGTTTTTTCCCCCAAAAAACTTTATAAGCAGGCATAATGCAAGAGCAAGATACAGAGACTTCAGCAATGAAACTATTTTATGAACAACACTATACAGAGAATAAACTCTTATAGGCTAACTTAAGAACGCTGCATTTGTTTTTAATATCACAAAATCATGAAAGGAAAAATTATATACTGAATTATAGAAATCTAAACCAAATATTAACATAGGCAACTGATTACTTTCTGCATCTATTTTTACTTATTTTCACCACTCAGAAGTAGTAAAGAATCACAGCTTACCAATTAAATAACACATTTACTTAACAGATTTCAAACACCAAATACTCAGCCAAACCTATTAGCGTATTAAAAAGTATGACTGTTACTAGCTAATGAGAAAACAGTACACAAGCTCTTGAAAGGCTACCCTGCTTTCCCAGTCACTATCAGTCCCTGACAGAAACTGAGAGTCTTGTATACAGTAGATCACTACTGGGAAAAAACCCTCCAACCTCTCCAATCATATACTGCTAAAGGAATGGAGGGTAGCTGGGGTTTTTGTAAGTTTTTGATTCATATTACTGTAAAATGCTGATTCCCACCAAGTCAGTAGCAGCACTTCCATGGTTTCAGATGGCCCTAGAGTCCAAACAGGGAATTTTCAACAGAGTATTCACAACGATTCACTTCCCACAATCACCCACCAAATTAGTTCTTCTTACAATGAATTTGATTCTTAGATGATGTGAACTGTCCAGTTTAGTTTGTTTTTCTTAATGTGCAGGTGTATCAACAATAATGTGTACACTCAAGTGAAGAAAACTATTAAGCAGGCAACCTTAGCATGGACCTATTCCACAAAAATTAAGATATTTTTATCTTAAAAATAAAAAAATTAACAGAAAAATCCTCTTTCTTCAAAATCCATTCGAAGAATAGGTAGAAATATGGGTAACAAAAGAAACCAGGGAAGGGGGCTTCTTACACAATAAAACATAAAAGTCTATGGTTCATTGCTTTCCCAAATCCATTTGTAAATGGAAACGTCTGCATGTTTGGGGTTTTATTTTGATTATTTCCTTTGTGCATGATACAGAAACAATAAATCCTGGGTTTAAGCACAATTTAACAGACTGCAAAAACTCTACCAAAAAAACTACCAAAACCCCCACTTTGTTTACAAATACTAGATTACTTGCTACAAAATCATACCGGTATTTAAACAATCAAGCAGCAGAGACAGAAAAAATGCCAATTATTCTAAACAACCAGAATCCCTATATACATTAAAACACACATAACCCAACAGACGTTTAGAAAACAACACTACTAATACTAAACATAAAAGAATTGGTGTTAACTAAACAGAACTGAAAAGGATGACTTAGGAGAGATTTGCTCACTTCTGTTTTTCAAAACCCCAGGCAAAACACTTCTTTCTCCTTGGAGAGGAGAAGCAACATATTCATTTCAAAGCAGGAGGAACACGGAACAGCTGCTGGTGGTTTACAGCTAGCCTTGTTTTAGTAGCAGAAAAACTTATGATTAAGAACAAGGAAGGAACATCAAACCTTGGTCAGCATACAAGCGTGGGCATGCACACGCACAGGAGCTAATATCACTATACCTAAATTACTAAATTATGTTTACCTATGAAAAAATCATACTAGTGTATGAAGAACACATAAAACAGCTAAGCGTATATCAGAAATAGTAAACTACATACTAAGTTAAACAAAAAGAAAACCCAAAACATTTTTAGTCCACATCAGTATGATGACACACCTATAACAGTAAGAAAGGGAAGCACAGAGTGAACATTATACTTGGGATTTCTCTGGAAGCGCACAATATAACGCCGTTGCATCCACCCCTGTGTACCTTTACTGAACTTCAATGGGAGAAAGGAGTTAGCAGCGGCCAGGTCACACTTCGGGCCATCGGGCGTGCAGACAACAGCGTGAATTTAAAAAAAAACAAACCAAANCCCTCAGCGCTTCCCGCTCCTGCCTCGGCCATGGCGGGCGGCCCGTGCCCCGCTCCACAGCGCCCCCGGCACCGGCGGCATGCAGGAGGTGAGCTAAGGTGAGGAGAAACAGCCCGTCCTGCCCGCCCGGGGGAGGGCCCGGGGAGGGCTCACAGACGCCCCGCCAACCTCCCCCACCCCTCACTAGCACCGCCTCAGCAGCGCCGCCATCCCCCTCCCCGCCCCGGTCGGCCGGTGGGACACTTCTCGCGAGATTTCGGGCTGCGAGCGGACGAGAAGCGGCCGGTGTGAGGGCTGGCGAGATGGCTGCTTTTTCGCCGTGCCGTGCCTTAGGCTGGCGGCCTTCCCTCCTTCGCAAACAGAGGAGGGCGGGAAGTGAAGCGTGGGTGGAGGTTGGTGCTACCTGTACCGCCTCCATCTAGCGCTCTGAGACCCGCGAGGGGAGTGGTGGCAGTTGGACAGGCCGTGCCACACTGGCCGTGGTGAATATGTGGTGGATGTGCCCCCGGGTGGCTTCTCACAGC
>VXBL01006044.1:24365-40702 GCA_013400195.1 Aramus guarauna | reverse complement strand
GGGGCGGAGCCCACCAGGTAGTTGGAGTTGGTTCGATTGGGCGGGGTGTGGCCGCGTGGGCGGGGCTATTTCAGATGGGCGGGGCTTGCTGGAGTGGGCGGGGCCAGCCCAGGTGAGCCGGAGGGGGCGGGGCGTCTCGGGCAGCCGGGGCTGGCTCCAGTTGGGTGATGTTGGCACAACTAGGCGGAGCTTGTCCGGGTGGGCGGAGCTTGTCCGGGTGGGCGGGGCCGGCCCAGGTGAGCCGGGTGGGCTCCAGTGGGCCGGGATGCCCCAGGTAGGTGGGGCTGGCCTGAGTGGGTGGGGCTGGGCTGGCTCCGCCCACCGGGACAGCCCCCCCCGGGCGGGCAGGGGGTTGCCATGGAGGGCAGGGGCCGGGCCGGTGGCACTTGGGCAGTCTGGGCCCAGCAGCGTGATGCTCGGCCTGGCCCCTCTGCCAGTGGCCGCCCCAGCTGGGGGGAGCGAGGGGCTCAGCTCTGGCCTTGGCTGCACAGCGGGGGGCTGATACCGGCTGGGGGGAATTACCGGCCGGCCTGGGTCGCTGCCGGGTTTGGCCCAGCTGGAGCTGGGTGTCGTGCCCAGGCCGGTGCCCCCTCCACCCTGGGCTCCATCTTGCGTGCTCTCCTCAGAGCCGCCCTGCGCGCAGGAGAGCCTCTGCCCGCTGGCTGGAGGGGACGCGGTGCAGCTCTGTGGGGAGTGGGCTGGTCACCCTGCCAGCTCTCGACCCCCAGAGACCTCCCGTGCCGTTCGGGGACGCCTGGCGTGGGCAGGGCACAGGACAGGGACTGTGCCTGCGGGTGGCTCTCGGGAAGAGCCCCATCACGTTCCAACCCATGTCGTTTGCTGACTGGCACCATCCCGAGTGCCTGGCTGGGGCCTTTCTGCCCTTCGCCTGCCTCTGACTGACGCGACGGCTCAATGGCCAGTGGCGGCGGAGCTGGGGGAGCAGGAGGGGCGTGTGGGTGCTTTTGGGGAAAAGATGGTAATTTGGGGAAAAGATGGTAATTTGGGGAAAGGGCGTGCTTGGAAGCAGCGGGGAGATGCCTGGACAAGCCACGGAGGGAGTGAGGAGGGATGCGATGGCAGCAGGAGGAGCTGGGGACAGCTCGCGCCTGCTCTCTGTCAATAGATGGAACGTAAAGGTGAAGCGGGGCCATCCTGACCCGCCGTGGGAGAGGAAGGGAAGCCGAGGCAGGAGAGGACTGGAGGTGGTGGCCGGCGGGATCGGCTGCTCTGGGAGTGGTGCAGGGGGGAGCAGGACCGGGATGAGACCAGGGTCCAGCCAGGACCCGCACCAAGTGGGAGCGGCACGTGGGTGATGGCTTAGTAATGGAAGTAGAGACCGAGGATCAGCTCTGCACTAAGAAACATCAGAAAGAGAAACGTCAGGATTTAAGGCTGGACGCGAGATTATGCACAGGGAGTCTTCTTACCTTCCTTGCTCAAGTTACCTCAAAAATCAATTATTTATAGCACTGAAGGTAGAACTGGGACTAGTTTGTACGTGCAAATGCCTACCCGTTCCCGTGTGTCAGAAAACAACCCTGTGGGTCCCCTGGGAAGGGGGCGGCCGGCTCGGCTGGGGGAGAGGCACACGCAGCACCCAGCACCGCGCCGGCAGCACCACAAGCCCTCGCACCGCCTACCACAGCCGTGTGAGCTGGACTTGATCTTCCATGTCCGACTGGCGGACAAATGACACAACAAAAAATATGGTTTTAGGAGATCAGTTCCTGCCTGGCTTTTCCTTCTTCTGTGTGTTCAGCTCTGCGCAATTTCCTTTCTTTTTCTTTTTTCTTTACTCCTTTTTTTTTTTTTTTTTCATCATTCTCTCTTTCTTTCCAGTTTAGGGAACTTGCCAGATCTGAGGATCTTCCACACGTTGGTCATCAACAGCTTTTATCAAACTTCTTGTTTCTGACTTTTTTTAATAGAAACTTAGTGGGTTTGGGGTTTTTTTGAGAGTTTTTTTTTTAATGAAAGTGACTTTTCTTAAGAAGAAAAATTTAATCTGTTAAATGGCTTTTAAAATGAAGATTTTTACCTGTGTTTCTGCACGTACAGGCTCATTCCTTCCCCACCTCCAAACGTGCCTGTCTCCTGACAGCAGCGCACTCACCAGGAAGACTGTTCTGGGCTAGAAGAGCCCGTACAGACAGGTGGTGTGTCAAAACGGGCCTTTGGTGAGCCCAAATAACACCTGCTCAGGTTTGGCACCACCTGATTTATGTGGGCTGAGACTCAGTTTGGAAAACCAAGAGCACCCTATGAAGCTCTGGTGGTGGTGGGACGTTTTGGTGGTTGGATGCTCTTGTGGTGGGATGTTTTGGTGGTTGGATGCTCTTGTGGTGGGACGTTCTGGTGGTGGGACACTCGCAAGGTGATGGGAAACTCTGGTGGTGGGATACTTTCATGGTGGTCATCATGTTGCACAATGGCTGTGTCCACCTATTGGCTTGGGGACAAAGGGAAATAAATTTCCCGGTGGCCTCTTTTCTTCTCCCGTGGCTAGTCAGGTGTCTCGCTTTTCCTGGTGATGCAAATGTGAGAAACCTGAGGATGTGCTGAGACACGGCGTCCCTGCTGTTGTGCTGCCGCGTGTGTCCGTGCTGCCTGCTGGGCGAGAGCTGCTCAGTGAGAACTGTGGTGATTAGGCTGTCTGCTTTGGACACATGCCCAGGGGCTCCCCTCTTCTTTTGCCATCAACACTGATAGTTTTCACGGGAAGTGGAGCAAAGAGGGACACCAAATGCTGCAGTTCTGCTATCCTGCAGATGCACGGCTGTACGGGGTGCATCACTGCTGTAGAGGGGACGAGTGTTGCAACAACTGTCTGCCTTTTGCTGATGTTTCACTTGCTGTCATTTACTGCTGCTCATTGCCTCATACTTGGTAGAATAAATCTTTGGACAGAGAAAACTGTCCAAGGGAGGAGAAAATCCACCAAAAGTGAAAATTCTGCCATATGTTGAGAGAAATGTTTGTATTTTGCATGGTATCTGAGTCTGACATTTGCAAGTTCTCCTGGTTGCATTGAGGAGCATGTCCTGGTGTCGGAGCTCTGCAGGGAAGGTCTGAAGACCTCCTCATTTAGGTTGGTGCATTGGGACCTTCCCTTCTTGGGTCCTCCTCCTCTTTTTCTTGCTGCAGTTATCCCCAGCAGACATCCTTGTGCCATGATGGTGCCGAGCAGCGTATTTCATTCTGTGCTGACTTGCTTGGCTGGTTTGGCAAAGACCAAGGTGTTCAGCAGTTGGAAAAGCCATGATCTTGAGGGTGAAAATGGAGTCGGAAGGACGCAGGACTTCTGTGGGGCACAGAGGATGCACAGCGGGGTGAAATGCCGGGCTGTGCTGCTGCTTCACTTGTGTTTTGGACTGCCATGGGGAGTTTCCCTTCGTTCCCAGTGGGGATGTGGCCAGCGAGGCCAGGAGCTGCTCGGCATCGGTGCAGGCAGAATTGCAGACTCGCGGAGGTGGTGCATGGCATCCGCAGGCACCAGCTGGCCCCGGGAAAGCTGAAGGTGTGGGAAGGTCTCCTTCCTGACCCAGCGTGATTCAGCTGCTCTAGCACACGCCCATTCCCTCTTTCAGGAAACCAGACACTGGAGAGGGGCAATCGTGCTCAGACAGTGAAGATGGGGGAAGTGTCCTTGGAGTCTCAGCAGGATGTGTGCTGAGCTCCCTTCCTTGTTCCTGCCCCCATGACTTCTGGGTGGAAGGAAAGCAGTATTGCTTGTGATTGCGTGTTGTCTTCTGGGCTGTAAAGATGACAACATAACTCTGCTGTATTTCCCCCTGTCCTGAGCGTTGCTCCAACACCCTGGCCATGCTTCATCATGAGCATGGGCTGCCTGGCCCAGAGGCAGTGCTGGGTCCTGGCGATGAGGACATCCATGCAGCGCCGGTGGAGGTGGTCTATGCTTGTGGAGGGGGGCAGAAGTTTCGTGCTTGTCCCCCAGAGCTTGTGTCTGCTGGGGCTTTGTGCCAGGAGATGTGGTGCAGCTTTGCACCAAGGTTATGTGCCCATTGGGGTCTCTCTGGGCTTCTCCACAGGGATTGAGCCCAAGGGAGATCTGTCCTGATAGTGGTCAGTATTGGGAGAAGGCACGTCTTTACAATTCCTCCAAAAATTTAAAAAACATTTAAAAGATAAAGTACATCTTCTTTGACTGCATTTTTTTCCTGAGAAAGTCACTGAGTAGCAAAGAGAAATGTGGACCGCTTGGGTTGCCCATGGCCACCACCTTCTCTTGCACATTTGCACGCTGGGTCCTGGGTCCTAGGACTGTGTTGCTGCTAGACCAGCAATAAAAGCAATTTCTAACAGAAATTACCCTGGAAAGGCCCATTTGCAGCAGAAGACGATTGCTGAGCTGTCTGAATCATTCTCCTGTTGTAAGAAGTCCCGACATGGTGCAGCAGGGTGTCAAACCCTGCAGCTGGAGGCTTCCCGCTGGGGAGGTGCAGCATGTTCCTGGCAGGGAGATGCAGCATGCTGAACGCAGCTGGTGCCACATCTCCTCAGAAAGGTTTTGAAGGTCCCGAGCACCCATGAGCCATCCCACCCCAGCTTGACAGGGGCTGGAAAGCTGGTTTCTTTCCTGCTTGGCTGCTGAAGGAGCCCTCTCAAAACCCAGGCAGGTAGAGACCATGCAGAAGAAGGAGAAAACGTATCCGGCACAAAGTGATGTCAAATGGAACGGGCTTTTTCTTTTTCTTCCCCCAGTGTTGGTTAGTAAATTCTTATGATGTAGGAACCAAAATTTTTCACAGCCAAGTGCAGGTTGAAAGCAGTTTTGTGGCCATCCTGGTCCTTGCGACGGGCTGTGCCACCTTCGGGCACCATTGCAGCCCGACCGCTGCTATTAATGCAATTAATCCCTTTCCCCCATCATTTACATAATTGGGAATATGGCACTGTATCTCCCATCCACAGCAGCCCCGTTGGTTTCAGACCAGACCCGGCTTGGTACGACTCACAGTCGCGGAGGAAATACCATTTTACTACTGAAAAAAACAATTTTTGTGGTTCAGATGCTGCAGCCGCCGGCAGCTTTGCCAAGAACTTTGGTTCTTACACAGGAAATGAGGCTCCTTTCAAAGCACCAGAGTAGGGCTATATATATAGCCTCTCTGAAAAGATATTTAAAGAAACATATTGACACTAGCAAGAACAGGAAAAAATAGCTCCTGGCTGCGGGGAGCGAGGGCTGAAGGCAGCTGAGCCCATCCTGGGGGAGTAGGTGATACAGGGGATTAATTCACGGTTCTTTCATCTCCAGGAAAATGAGCTCTTGTGCTTTGTGCTGTGTGAACCCTCATGCTTTTGGTCTCCTGTCTTTTAATCGGAATTAGAGGTGCTTGGGATTGAATACAGCTTCAGCAGTGAAGAAATGAGTCATCTCTTTTCAGTGAGTCCCTCTCAGAAACTTACTTCCATCCCCAGAGAAAAAAAAATACTTTTTCTTTTACCAGATTAGGGGCTGCTTTTCTCTTTAGTGCAATCCGGGACGCAAAGGTTTGGGTTTTTTTTTAAATATATGCAGAAATAACTGAATTTTTTAATGTGGTGATGGACACCAGAGGTGGCCGAGCCTCAGAAGGATAAACAGGTTTGGTGCTGGAAGTGGGGAACATCTGCCACCGAGTGCAGGAGGCTGCTCGAGACAGGGACACAATGCTTTTGGACCACCAAGTGACAAGGGGAGACCTTGCCGCAAATCACGCCGGGGCTGAGCAGGACGGCAGGGATGACAAGGGCTGGGGGATGTTGCTGCCCCCAAAAGCGTGTGCCCTCACTCCACACATGCTGCCCTGATGGTTACAGGAGGCTCTTTAAAACCTGATCTTCAAAATACAGATCAGCATGAATGATGTGAGCCGGGGTGGTTGTCATTGAGTGGCTCTGCAGTTAGGGGAGGGCTCCCTGCTGAGGGTCCTGCATGGGGGCTTTTGGTCTCTGAACTTCAGCTGGGGAGAAGCAGCCAGACAGGCGGATTGTTTTTACCAAATTCCCCGCTGAGGACTCTGGACTGAGTGTGGTCCCCTCCGTCAGCACCAGGAGTGACCCTTGAGCCCAGTGAAAATGGTGGGGAAGGGCAGGTGGGAAGTGGGTGCCTGTCATGAGGAGGGGGTGGCTCATCCCAGCTTTGCTATTCCAGGGGAAAAAACCCTCTGGATAGACCAAAGTGAAGGGGCTGAAGCTGCAGGAGGGACAATTTTAGTTGAAGATTGAGAAACCGAGGCTGGGGAGAAGGTACCTATTGCAGCCCCCAGCGCATCACCCCATGGATGCGACACGGGGCCAGGCTGAGCATCGCCTGCTATGGCACCGTCCAGCACACAGGCACTGAGGCACAAGTCCCAGCACCCAAATGCTGCACCCGTGCTCATCCCATCACCCACCTCCAGCTGTGTAACTCATTCACTGTTGTGGTGGACAAACTAAAACGGTTGCCCCAGCCTCCCACAGATCCTGAGCTTGACAGATGTTCGGGTCCTCGGGCACGTGTATTTCTGAGCTGGAAAATGGGATGTATTTGTAACTCAAAGCAAGAGCAGGAGCAGTGGCTGGAGCCAGAGGTTGCCACATCTTTGCAGACTTGTTCTTATGCAAACCTGACACTTAAAAAAAAAATCTTTTTTATGAAAAATGTGTTTTTTAAGGAAGAGTATTGATAAATATGTCTAAAAAACATAGTCAGCATGGGAAGTAATGCTGGGAGGGTGGTGAGGACTGCCCCAGGGACACCGCGGTGCAGGCAGGAGCAGAAGCTTTGTGGGCAGCCCTATGGCTCAGCCCTGGTGGGCTGGGTGCAGGCGCAGGGTACAGACAATTGACATAAAAACCTAAAGGGATTCAGTCCCTCTCTGCTGTCCCCCGAGGGTGACCTGTGCTGGGACAGTCGGGACACGGAGCCAGCAACCAGGGGGTCCCACAGCAGCTCAAGGGCTGGAGGAAGGGCTGGATCCTGGCCCTAATCTCTGCCACCAGTTTGGCTGATTTATTTTGCACAGTCACCAAATAAGAAAACTTCCTGGGGACAGATTGTTCCCCGGGTGACAGCAGAAACCAGCAGCGCAGCCGGTATTTTAGCCCGGATGTGCGAGTCCCAGCCCACGGCTGGACTAATTATACATTGTGTGCTGTTGGGCTAATCACAGTGGAAGGTAAATGATCCCTGGTCTACATGCAAAAGGTGAAGTTGCTTGCTCAAAGGCGTATACAAACTTTAAATATTTTATCATGGACTCACAGAATGGTTTGGGCTGGAAGGGACCTTCAAAGATCATCCAGTCCAACCCCCCTGCTGTGGGCAGGGACATCTTCCCCCAGCCCAGGTTGCCCAAAGCCCCATCCAACCTGGCCTTGAACACTGCCAGGGAGCCAGGGGCAGCCACAGCTTCTCTGGGCACCCTGTGCCACGGCCTCAGCACCCTCATCCTATAACATTTCTTCCTTATCTCCAGCCTCATTCAGATTAAAACTATGTCTTAGCACATGGAGCTTCCTTTTGTAACCTCTGAATTTTGGTTCCTTCTTTGGTGGGACATAGCAGCAGCTTGACAACTCTCACGCCAATGGAGAGCACATGGTGTAGGTTGGTTGTGGTCATGGTTTGTGTTGCATCATGAGGACAGGCTTAACCTTGCATCTGCTGCAGAGGTTAGTCCTGGCCACGACTTCCAGCATCTTCAGTCCAGCAGAGATGTTCCCAGATGGTCCCAGTCCCCACCACAGGCTTTCAGGTGGGTATGTCTATGTCCATCAGCTGTGTCTTGGTGCCTGTGCCCTCCTGCGGGGCTTGGCCTCGCTTCCTGATCCCTTTTTGCCCTGCCTTTCGTGGGCCGTGCCGGTTTGGTGCTCAGACAGGTGGACACCACTGCATTCTCTGTTCTCACCAACGCAGAAAGCATCATCACAGTGGCTGCTGAAGCTGTGTTACTGAGAAATCACCTAGCTCTAGAGTTCGTTTGGCTTTATGCAGCTCATAGTGAGGTTACCAGGCTTTTTTCATGACTGTCATGAAACTCGGGGCTGTGAGGTTGACTTGAGTTGCCCAGATCTGCCATCCTTTGAATCTTGAAGTGGAGACTGTTTCTTGGCTGTTGAGCAAACTAACAAAACTCTGTTAAGTGTGCTTGCAGATCAGACTGATGAAGCTGTGGTTACTTTATTCCAGGACTTTCATAATTTTACGTGCCATCTTTACCTAGTCTGGCTGCTAGCCAGCTTGATGCGATTGCGATAAATCCTACTTTAACGGCACCAGCTTGTGCCCTTCCTGGGTGCGTTTTGGGTCCTGCTGTCTCAAATTCTGCATCAAAGCTGTTGGCATCTGGGTTCCTGTTCCCTGGGGGTCACCTGGGGTCTGGTGTTCACCACCATTCACCACTTTGCCATTCCTGCTGGGACGGTGCAGCCCCTCGGCCAGCACCGCAGTGCTGCAGGAGATGAGCTGGCAGGTGAGGCACTGCTCCCGTGCAGGGCACGTTCAGTATTTACCATGCAGAAAAGAGGCAAGTTGCAGCAAACAAAGGGACCCTTTGGGAGAACAGGCTTCTCTTGCCAGGACCGGGCTGGAGACTTGCTAGTTATTGTTACGTTTGTCTCTCTTATTCCGTGCGAGCAGCTCAGCGCTCTCTAGAGAGTTCATGGCATCGCTTTTTATTTTAATTAGCAGATGATGGCTGGAAAATAATGTTTTCCAGTCATTGTGTTCACATGGAAGTGAACAAGAATCCAGGGTTTTGTAAGCACAAGTGGTGTTGCAAGTTGCTTGTGCCAGAACATCACAGACACCCAGGAATTGTCCCTTCTCCTCCTGAAAGCCTAGAAAAGAGATGATGGCACGAGTGCTGAGAGCTCACCTCACTGACCGCGTGATGGATGTCCTGAGATATAGCTCCCTCCAGGTAGCGTTCCTCCAGGATCAGGTGTCTGGGCGCAGGAGGGCTCTGGCTATGCTTGCAAAGAGCAATTTCCATCTTCTGCACAAGCAACATATGTCCCTCAGGTCCACAACCTGCTGCTGGTGAAGGTCACTGTTCATCCAGGTGTGGACTAAATGCAATCTCTGCGATCCACTGAATCAAGCACTGATCACCACCTCTGCATCTCAGTGGGCTTGGCAGCAGGTCACACTGGTGCTGGCCCTCGCCCTTGCTGGTCCATGCACATCGTGGTTGTCCCTTTGCTCCTCAGCCACGGTTACTGCATGCACCAAGCGTGCCACCTTCAGGTTGCTCCTTGTGGGCCACCCAGTTCAGCTCAGAACTGCTCACAACGAAAGTCCCACACCACCAATTAGTGCTGTGTGAAGATTTTCCAAGGTCTTAAGGCAATGCTGAAGTGGAGGCAGCAGAAAACTTTGACTTCTTCTGCGTTGAAGAAGTCAACGTAGGCTGGGAATGGCTCCACCAGAAGAGACGACGACTTCTGCATTGAATACCAGTCTGTGACCTGGTGGAGACCTTGTGTTTTCCCAGACAGAAAGGTTTTGTGCACTTCACAAATGGGAATGAAATGTTCCGACAGAGTCAACAAGGTTTGACTGTTTCCGTGGAGATAAATACTTGTCTGGAGAGGGCAAAGATAGGTATTTCTGAGTTTGCTGAATTTTATGCTCTCCTTCTGTTACCTGGAACTGGCATGGTCCATACTGTCCTGCTGGGACATGAGGAACGGGCGTCAGGCAAGGTTTTTAACCCCTTTAGCAGCCTGCCTGGGGAGCACGGAGCTGCGTTTCAGTGTGGCTCATCCCTCCCTGTGGTCCCAGGAACGGCTTTGTGCACCAGCTCTGCTCAGCGTGGTACCTGCCAGAGATGTCCATGGATGAACCTGTGCCTCCCCCCAAGCACAGGGCACCTCATTGCTGCGAGGACCCAGGTTTGTGCTGGGGTGACAGGAGGGGAGGTCACACACAGCACGACATGAAGCTGGACCTTCACCCCTCCTCCTGGTGCGGGGTGGGGGAGAGGCGGTGGGATGACTTGGAACACGGCACAGCCAACATTCCAGAGGGTGGGATCCAGCCTGGAGTTTCCGCCGTGCCCCACAGCCCTCCGTCCTTGTGGGCACCTCAAAAGGTGACGTTAGCTGGGGAGTTGGGTTGAGCAAGACCATCTCCTGGCTTTGCTCCTCTCCTGGTGAGATGCTCTTGGCCTCAACAGGAGGACACGCTCTGCTCTTGTTTGTCTTCCCGGCTATTGCAGTCCCGCTCCAACTCTTTTTATAGCTCGGAAAGAAGTGCCTTGAGTTTCTGAGTCGTCTGGGAGGCCAAGCACACAGGGAGGAGTCGCAGCTAGAAATAGGGCTGCTCTCTGCTTATGCATTCCAGTTTTATTATTTTTTTAGCTGAGATGTCCAAGTTTGAAGAGTCCCACTGCCGCAAGCACCAAGCTGGGAACCATGTTCTGCATTTTTTCCACTCAGATTTGGTCTTCATTCTCCCTTGCATTATTCCCAGTTCTCTCACATCCTTGAGATGCCTTTCCCAGGGAACGAGGACTCTCACCCCTGCCTGTATTTTCTGTTACCCCCAGATTTCACACCTCGGAGCAGCTGGTTTGGCAGAAGAGCTCCCTGTATGCCAGCAGGGCTGGCCAAACCTGCAGAGATTAATGATGTTGGGAGTTGGATGAGCGATCAGGTGTTTGCTAAGGCAGCTGGGTGGTGAGCAAAGAGCTCAGACAAAATGTTCAGCAATTTCTGCCCACTGGGAGGGAAGCAAAGCTTTGTTTGCTGCACAGATGTGAAGAAACCGGAGCAAAAAGGAGAGGACAATTTATTTGACAAAACCTGTGGTTTTCAACCCCTTAAAATTAGCTGGGATTTTGGCTGGAGTGCAAAGCCAGAGCAGGGGCAGAGCTGCCCAGGGCTGGCACAGGCTCCCCGGCGCATCCCGGCGGGTCTGCTCCTCTCTCCCACGGGAGAGGGTATAATTAACTGTATCACCTCTAGACTTCTCTGTTAATCCCTTAATACTTGGACACCATTTTTGGGAATGCCATGGCTGCAGTCTCCCCCTCCGAGAGTTTTTATCCCATGGGAACTGCTTTGGGTCCCTGCTGCCACTTGTCTGCTGGGCTCTGCGGTCCCTTGCACATGCAAGCGTCCGTCAGTTCGCGGGGATGGGCTGACACGACATCGATGGCTGCTGGGAATGGGTCATACCTGGGAAAAATGCATCTGAGGTCAAACCTGAATCAATTCTTTCTTCTAATCAGCCATCATGTGGAAATGGCAATTAGCTAGGCTGTCCTCGTTACATCATTTATAATTTTAACCCTTTTTCTGCCCTTTCCGCTGCACTCACTAGCCCTAGGAGCAATTGCTGTCTAGTTACCTGGCTTCTCATCCCATCAGCAGGAAAAAGGGATTTTGCACATTGTGGAAATGCTAAGAACTGCTGATTCCTATCAGAAAGGATGAAGTCCGCCAGCTCCTTTCTTCTGATGTTAAGCAAATTTTGGGTACCTGATCCCAGCACCTCCAGGGGACTGTTTCTTTCCAGCCTGCGCAGAGCAGCAGTGTGTTTACCGCTCCCAGAAATAACCAGCGTCCTGGGAGCAGCTTGTGTAGCCATGGCGAGAGCTTCTTATTCTCATCCTAGGTATTTCTGTCCGTTCCAGCCCTAGAGGGAAGGAGGACCAGTGCTCAGCTCCTTCCACGACTGCCCCATGCAATGACTGCAGCACCGTGGCCGTGCTGCCCGGGCGGTCCCTGGGTGCCGCTGTACGTGGATGTCTGTTTCTCACCGGCATTTTCTCCTGGTCCTGGCGTTTAGTTGCAGTGTGTTCTTCTCCCAGGTAGCAGCATCGTGCAAATTCTCACCATGAGGATTTCTGTCTCTCTGCGCCTCACCAGGGAGCACTTGGGTACGGCACAGAGGGCTGGCCGTGACAGCTGGGCTGTGTTCAGGGCTCTCTGGGTTGTTTCTGATAATATCAGTCAGTAGATTTCTAGTATTTATCCAAAAATGTAAACAAAAAATCCTGATTCCCCCAGCCACAGCTTCTCTGGGCACCCTTTCTCCACAGAAGTGCTGGGTGCGGCTCCCGTGGCCTTTGGGCTGGTGCCTTGCTCAGCCATCCATCCGCCCTCGCCCGGATGAGTCTGATCCCCGTGGCTTTTGTGTCCAAGAGGCTGGCTGTCACCCGCCGGCTTTCACGGGAGCCCTCGCCCCGCATCACACCAGCCAGCGCTGGCCCCTTCCGGCAGAGCTGGCCCCTTCCGGCAGAGCGTATCCCTGGCAGGAGGAAGCCCCGGGGCGGTGAGGACCACAATCCCCCGTGCTGGGCTGGCCCGGCACTGTCTGACAACTGCTGAATTGCTGAAAAAGAATGAAATTGGGTGTGTTTAAAGGTATGTTTGATTTTATGTACTTGGAAAACTTCAGGGCCTTGCTGCACCGGCGGGACCCCTTGTTGCCATCTCCGGGAGAGCGGGATTGAGTTGCCACACGTGGCTTGTTTGCTGACGTGAGTGCTGCATCCCAGATGGGGGTGACTGATGGTTTGGGAAGAGGTGCCTGCTTGCACTTCAGTTCCAGCTCGGCTGTTGATACATAGCCAGGAGCACCTATTTTGTCTCTTGGAGCCAATACCTCAGCGTTTTGGAGTCCTGTGTGCCCCTCTGCCAGCAATGCACGCCCAGCGTTGGGCGGACAGGAGGCAGTTGGCAGCGACAGCATCGTGCACGCTCTGGATGCTGTGATTTGCTTTTGAGAGCAGAGACTTCCCTCTCAGGTGATAACCCGCTGATTTCCTGAAACACCAGGGAGATCCTGGGGCTGCGCTTCCCTCTGCCCTATTTAACTGCGGCAGGGGAACCCGCAGGGTGCAGAGCCCTGCAGCTGCCCTGCCTCCCTGTCCTGCTCCGCACTGGGGCTGTGCTGCTGCCTGCAGCTGCGGTGTGCGGGCAGGGCAGTGGTGTGCAGGCAGGGCGATGGTGTGCAGGCAGGGCAGTGGTGTGCAGGCAGGGCAGTGGTGTGCGGGCAGGGCGATGGTGTGCAGGCAGGGCAGTGGTGTGCGGGCAGGGTTATGGTGTGCGGGCAGGGCTGCGTCCAGGGCTGTCCTGCCCCTGCAGCCACAGGGCCAAGCACTGCATCCCCCCTGGCTCCATCCCACTGCGGAGGATGCATCATCCCGCCCTTGGAGCTGGAGGGGGCAGGGAGCGGGGTGGTGGGTGCAGCCCCCTGACCCCCTGAACCGGCCCACGTCCCTGTGGGATCACGCGTGGGTGAGCCGTGGGGTGCCCGTGGGTCCCAGCACAGGGGCATCTCCTGCTGCCAGAGGGGCTCCCGATGGAGCTGCCTCTCGCCCAAGTGCCTCTCCCCATTCTCCCCATCCTGCCAGGAGGCACAGGCATGTTTTCTGCACCCGCAGCTGGGTTTTACACTCTCGGTTCCTCTCCCACTGTGGTGCTGGGGCTGGCAGGAGCGGGACAGAGCAACCCTTTCCTCTTGGGCTGGGTAGGCTGAAGGGCACGCTGGCACGCGCTCCAGCCAGCAGTGTTTGTTCTCGAACAAGGAAAATGAGCAAAAAGCTAATATTTAGATCTCAGGAAGGGGGTTTCGCAGCCCTTTGCACGGAATCGTGCCTGCGATTCCCCCATTGGTGTCAGGCAGCAATAACACATGAAACACAGTTTCCTTTATGCGCTGGGGCTTTTTCCACCACAGGCTCCACCCTGCATCCCAGCGGAGATCCGTGCTCCCGCTCCGCGTGCTCCCCAGGCGCTTTCCACGCCCAGCGAGTGGGTGGCGTGCCCCGGCAAAGTCACGGAGCTCCTTGCCTGGAGCATCACCTGCAGTGGGGAGCATCCGCCAACACAGGAGAGCTGTCGAACACGTACCAAAGCTTGTGTACCAGAACAGGACTGGATTATTTTTCCATTTATACATTCATCAGAGAACATCCCTTGTTCCTCCTCTGTCCCATCCTGCTCCTCTGCATGGGGTACGGACACCCCATCGCTGGGTGCTGAGCTCTAGTTACAGCTGGCAGCACATGATGGGTCCCTGGGCACCGGGGAGGGCTGCTGGGGACCAGGGCTTGGGGACCGCAGTCGTGGTTGAAGGAAGCTGGATGCTCGTTTCTGAAGTCCTGGGAGATCCCAGGGGGCTGCACGTGGAGCTCAGCCCTGCTCCAGTGCCTGCAGGCTAAGGTCCTGTGTCGTTATTAAATCAGTATTTATTAATTATAAAGGTCAAACTTTTCCAGCGGCAGAGATTTGGGCACGGGGAGGGAGCTCTCTCCTTGCTGGGAGAGACAGGAGCAGGGTCACCCATGGGGTATCGTCCCAGCACTGCTCACCCGCGGCGTGTGGGGTATTAAAAAAGCCACGTCTGCCTCTCATTTGGGCATCAGTTCGTTTGCTCTGCCGTTTTCCCCTCAGACTGAGATGGGCACCTGGATCCCGCGGGGTCTGGTGGGAGGGAGACCTTCATAGCCCACAGTGCGCTGGCACTTCGGGGAAGCGGCTCTCAGGGAGATGGGGAGATGGACGGAGGTGCCGGCAGCCGGGTTGGGGGGTGAGAGAGCTGGGAGGTGGCTTGCAATGCCAAAGAAAGCGGAAAAAACCTCTGGGGAGCACTGAGGAGGAGGCAGCGCTGCTGCAAGCCGGCGTCACTCGCTTTGCTCTGACCTCTCCCTGCAACCGCGCGGTGCTTGAATATGAATATACTCAGAGCTGGAAACTTTCCTGGGGCTGTAAATATGTTGCCTATTTCCTATAAATACTTTTGCTGGTGCCCGTTAGCTCCAGGCAGGCTCAGTGTCTGCAGTTCACAAACTGCAGGCAGGGTCTGGCAGGGGTCTGGCAGCATCTGGCCCATGGGGTGGGGTCCGGCCCGGCCGCAGGGAAAACATTTGCCGCAGCATTTCCTAACTTGTTGCATGAGGCAGTTTCGTTTCGGACGAGTTTGTTCCTCATTCGTCGCGCGGATGTACCGAAACTGTTAACATTTAGGGCTTGTTGTAGGTGCTGAGGTCTGCGTACACATGGCGGATCTGGCGGGAGCATCCGCTCAGCCCCTTTCTCCCCGTCTTGTGGGTTTGCGGGGAAATAAAGGTCAGGAGAAGGTGTGAGAAGGTCCTGGGCAGCGGGTGCGCGGGTCTTGGCTGGGCACTGAGCTGAAGCATCACGCAGGTGGCATTGCCACCAGGTCTGCGGGTCTCAATCCAAGCGACAGACGAAAGCAGATAAATAAAATGATTCCTCTGGTGGGGCAATTCAAGGGTCACCTCGGACAGAGGTTTGGAGACTACGAAGGGACGGAGCTCTTTGGGCGAGGGACGAAGGCATCCAAGGGCAGATGCTGAAGGTATTTTGGCACGGCTTTGTCTCCGGCCCCACGGACACCAGCTGTGCTCCACGTGAAGCCTCCAGCTCCCCATACATGAAGCCTCCAGGGGAGAACTTAGGGGCTTCACAGGGAAACTGGTGGGAGCCATGTTTTATCAACCATCTCCTGAAGCATCGACGGCACTGATCCAGATACAGAGGGGCTGCAGAACGGAGCAGTGCGGACAAAACTGGAGGGTGGTGGGTATTCATCCCCATAGACCTCTGGGGCTTGCAAGAAGGGGGGTGACAGAGGAGCTCTGGGCGCTGGCAGCCCGGGGAGCAGTGAGCCCAGCGCCGGCGGTTTGGTAGCGCAGTGGTGACCTTTGCTAACCCTGTTTCCTTCTTCTGGACATTTTGCATATCGTGGTGGTGTTGGCATTATGCTTACAAGAAGGAAGTGGCTGACTACAGTGGTGCTTTGTGTGTGCGTAAAGGAAGATCGAGCCTCGGCTGGAGTCGAGAAGGGTTTCCAGATAACCTGCATGTGCGGATGGAGCTGCAGGGGACACAGAAGAGATCTGCGAGTGATGAGCAACTGGTCACATACGTACTAGCCAAGGTTAAGCGTGCAGGTTTACATCCCACTGCCACAATTCACTTACACACAGTTGTTATTGTGGCTGCTGAAGGCTGTCCTTTTGGATTGAGGACCTCAGGTGGTGCCTTCCCCATCCGTCTTAGGATCATGGACTCACAGAACGGTTTAGGTGGGAAGGAACCTTCAAAGATCATCCAGTCCAACCCCCTGCCGTGGGCAGGGACATCTTCCCCCAGCCCAGGTTGCCCAAAGCCCCATCCAACCTGGCCTTGAACACTGCCAGGGAGCCAGGGGCAGCCACAGCTTCTCTGGGCACCCTGGGCCAGGGCCTCAGCACCCTCATCCTACAACGGTTCTTGCCGATGTCCAAGCTAACCCCCCCCTCGTTCAGTTGAAAAGCGTTGCCTTGTGCTGGGGACCCCAGAGCTGGGCGCAGTGCTCCAGGGGG
>VXBL01006044.1:2179-13832 GCA_013400195.1 Aramus guarauna | reverse complement strand
GGGGATGTCCTGTGGGACGTGGTCCAGCTCACCCCAAGGGCTGGCAGTGCTCCTTGCCGGCGGGATTCCCGGCGTCCCGTGGGAACAGTGCTAAATTCCCCCGGGCAGGGCTGTGGTGGCCTATCGAGTCACAGGAAAAGACCTTGAGTGGGTTTCTGGGGACCCCCTGGGTGCTGCAGAGGGAGGACGGGTCCCGCTGCTCCGGGACAGAGATAATAGATCGGATCATCCCTGGTCTGTAGTACCGACTCCGTTCCTCCCTTGCGCGGCCTGAGCCTTTCCGTGCCCGTGGGGTTTCCTTGCTCTGCTCGAGAGGCGCTCGAAACAGTAGCGGTGCTCGCGGCGTTACGGGTGCTCGCGGCGTTACGGGTGCTCGCGGCAGTCAAGGTGCTGCTCGCCCACCCACGGTCCGGCCCCGGCCCCGGTGCTGCTCCGCTGCGGTCGGCCCCACACCGCAGCCCGCGGTGCTGCGCGGGGGCGGCCGCCGTGGCAGTGTCAGCCCCTCGCAGCTCTCGTGGTGCAAACGGGGCCCCGCCCCCGGAGCCTCTGGCTTCCCTCCCAGCCCCGCTGCCTCACCGCGTTGTTGCACAAGAGGAAACACGGGGGTTTCCTTTCCCGGTAGCGGGGAGGGGTGTGGGGCTGGAGGAAGGGCCCTGGTGGCCCCGTGCAGGGTCCCTGCACCCACCGTGCTCCCAGCGCGGGGGGGGGGCAGCGGGAGACGAGCCCTTTGGGTGCCCGTGTGGGGACGGGGACGGGGGACCGACATCCTTCGTCGGCAAGAAACTGGAGCTGGGCCAGCGGCGCTGCCAAGGACGCGCTCGCGGCCTGGCAGGTGGGAAACAGCCCTTGCGGTATAGAAGCTCGTAATTAAATTAAAATTAAAATACCATCAGCTGTAGGTGCCAGACAGTGCTGGGAAGCAGCACCCACCTGGTCGGGGTGAAAAACCCTCTCTGTGGCAAAGAGGTCTGAGCTTTCTTTTGAGGCACCCCCAGATTTCCCTCCTTGACCCAGTTTTGCAGTCAGAACTCGAGGACAGGAGCGTACGCCGCTGTCACCCTTCCCGGCCCCGCTCGTCCCTTGCAGGTGGCACTTGCAGCCTCCGTCCCTCGCTGCTGCCCTTCCCACCATCCGCACGGACATCATGTCCGCGGCAAACGGAGCGGGGGGCTTGGGGATGGAGGGTCCTGGTGGCCACCACCCGGGGCCAGGGGCTGCCAGACCCCCGTCACCTTCCCACCGGGTCTCCCCGCTCTGGGGGGTCACAGGAGGCCTCTTAGGTTGGAAACGCGTGTCCTCGCCTGGCCAGGAAGAGCCGGCAGGAAGCAGCAGTTAAGCTGGGAGCTCCGTTTCCAGCTTTCCCAGGGATGCGGCAGCCCCCCAGCACTGCTTCCCTCCGGAGATCGCTCCTGTCCGGTCTCGCCAGGACACGGGGAGCAGACCCCGTGCCGTGCTGAGGCTGCTGGAGCTTCCCCTCGCCGGCTCTGGCTTTGCGCTTGGCTCGCTGGGTATGGTCCGGGAGTCCCGTGTCAAGACAAGACGTGTTTAAACACCGTCTGGCGCTCCTCGCCGTGGCGGGTGGCCCATCGTGACCACCCTGCCTGCCTGCGCCATCGAGCCTGCGCATCAGGATTTTGGACGTGGACGGGCTGCACCTGGAGCCAGATCCACGGCGTGTGTCACCGATGGCTGTCGGGACGTGGGCATCACACTCCAGGCTGCCGCCGCTGGCAGAGAGGCACCTTCCTGAGGATTTTGTTGGGATTTTTAAAGAGGAAAATGAGCACGATGCTGAATTTTCATAACGGTTTTCGTAAATGACAAGGGGCTGCAGCCATGGGGCCGGGCAGAGCTGCAGAGGTGGCTCCCACCCTTGATCCTCCCGTGCTGGGGACCTGCTGGCCTCCATCCAGCCCCTCGGGAAGGGATGCCTGATGGCGTCAGGTTTCCCCCCCTCCCAGTGTTTCTTTCACCTCTCCTTAAAACCAAGCGAAGATGCAGGTTCTGGTCCGTGTCCGGCCCACCACTGGACCAGGATCCTCGTGTCTCGCAGCTGGCCATCCAGGTCCTCTGCCACCCCAAAATGAGCCTCCTGCATCTTACTGATGACCTCCATGGTCACCTCCGTGGTCCTTACTGGTCTCCTCCATGACTTCCATGGTCACCAGTAAGAAGGGACCTGGTGGTGAGCACCTTGGTGTGACTGGAGACCTGCCGTGGCCCCTGGCAGAGCTGGCGTGGAGGGATGGGGCTGCAAACGCCGTGGGGCTGTGTGGACGGACAGCCCCGAGAGCGGCCAGCGCGGCCGGAGCGAGCGGCAGTGTCCCCCCCAGCAGAACTGGTTCATACTGGGGCATCAGGACTCAGACCCCGTGTTTCAGCTAAGGGGGTGCTCGGCCCTGGGATGGGGGTGCAGTTGGCAGCTGTGGGTGAGATCAGAAGCTGTCTCAGCCCTTCAGCTCTGGCTGGCGGATGCTTTGGTGGCAGAGGGACTTTCTGGGGAGGTGGGTCGGGCTCAACGAGGGGGGGGTTTGGGCCGTGCCCAGCCACACGGGGGGTGCCCGTGGGCCCCCCCAGCCCCGCTCAGCGGAGCCGGTCGTGAGGAAGCCGTGGTGGGGCCATCTCAGAGAGGGTGCGAGAATGATGGCAGTGGGGAAGGCGCTGGGATTAATCCCCCTGCTTTAATTGGTTTATATCATTAATTAGCTACTTCTGGCAATGCTGAGCCAGACGGTTTCTTCCCTCAGCAGCGGGATCTTCCCAGCGCCGCTGCCAGCAACGTGGGAGCTCGGGGAGAGGGCAGCCCCGCACCGGCATCACTGCGCTCCCGTGTAGGATCTGCCGCAGCATCCCCCCCGCTGCCGGCGCGGCTCCCCGAGGGGCTGCAGTGGGGTAGGGTTAAAAATCCTGCCCGGCAAACGCTTTCAGTGGCTGCTGCCGCCTCTCCGGAGGTTAAACGGAGCGCAGGCTCCTCAGCGTGGGCTGCCCCAGGTCCCCGACGTCTGCGCGGCGGGTCTCGCCTTGCCTGGCGGAGAGCGCAAGGACAGCTTGCAGGCAGGGCTGTGCTGGGGAGGCTGCCTGCCGCGCTGCCTGCCCCACGGGAGGGCTGTGCTGGCTCCCGGCGGGTCCGAGCGCCCAGGGACACCGGTGGGGCCGTGTCTGTGTCGGCGATGGGGTGGGGAGGCGGCAGCGGGTGCCAGCCGGGGCAGCTGCCTGCGCTGTGGGCAGCAGGTCCATCTCCTGCCCCTCTGATCCTGCAGCTGCGGCCGTGTCCTTTGCCGCCGGACGGCGTGGGCAGCTGCGGTCCTGCCCGGCTCTGCAGTGGTCTTGCCGTCCTGCTGCCGGATTCCCTGTCCCCCCCAAAAAGCTGAGTAGGAGCCGTCGCTGCTGCCCCTGATCCGGGGGCAGGGGAGGGATTTGCCTTCCCTCTGCCCACCCCGCCGCCCCGAGGGCAGCAGAGGGTCCTTTGTGGTCGCTGCTTTAATTGCATCGTTCCTATGCTGAGTAAATGAGTCCTGGCAGCAGCTGAACCTGGCCGTTGCCAACCACATCCCAGAAAGGCATCCGGCAAGGGGCAGCATCCAGCTGGCACGGGCAGGGGCCGGGGGCCTGGATGGGACCCAGCCACCAACAGGTGCCGGCGGAGCCGGGGGGTCTCAGTGGGTGAGGGGGGGACCGGGGGGCAGCCCGAACCCTTCCCATCTCACCCCCTCCACTGCTTCTCTTTTGCAGACCGTCAGCATCAATAAGGCTATTAATGCGCAGGAAGTGGCTGTCAAGGAGAAACACGCCAGAAATATCCTTCCCAAAGTTGGCCGTGGGACAAGCGAGCGTGGGAGCGGGGCCGGGGCCGCCCGGAAAAGGGGCAGCGGCGAGGCGGCCCGTGGGGAGAGGTGCCCAGCCAGGCCAGCGTCGCAAGCTGGCTGCTGGGGTGCTGAGGGTGGCTGGATGGGACCCTGGGTGGCTCTCGACGATGGTTGGGGTTTTTCCAGCCTGGCACAGGATCCCTGCTCCTCCTGCCGCAGCCTTTGCTCATCGGTGGGTGCCCAGCCTTGTGCTCCCGGCGCTGCCGTCCCATGGGAGGGAGGGTGCCCGCAGCAGGTTGTCTGCCTGGGGCGAGGGTGCGTTACCCCCAGGGGTGCTCGTGAGCGTGCCGCCGCTAAAAGCGGATCCCCAGCATCCCGGGCAGGGCAGGCGGGATGGCTCAGCAGAGGCACGGCCCCAGCCCCGAGCGTGCCACGGTGCTCCCAGAGCGGTGGTGTGGGGCTGGAGCAGAGGGGGACGGTGTGTACCCAGGCTTGGCAGCTTATCGGCTCCCCACGGTGACCCCGCTCCCCTCGGCTCTGCGGGCACCTGACAGCTTTGGGGTGGAGAGGAGCGTTTCCTTGACCGGCCACCACCATGCATCCTGGGCACGCACCACGAGAAGGGGGCACAGACCTTCTGGTCAGTGGTGAACCGGCTGCCGCTGTCGGGCAACGCCGTGCTGTGCTGGAAGTTCTGCCACGTCTTCCACAAACTCCTCCGGGACGGCCACTCGAACGTGAGTGCCGCAAACTCAGCTCGGCAGCTGTCCCGGGGCCAAATCCTTTCCCCTGTGGGGCTGCACGGCGCTGGTGGGTCGGCGTGCCTTCCTGGGGGTCAGTCCTGGCTGGGGGCCGGTGCAGGGGCCCCTCCCTGCTTGCTTTGCCGGAGCCTTCCCAGCGCTGCTCTGCCCACAACCCCCCGTGCTACAAACCCCGGTGCCAGCCGTCATGCCGGTGCCGGAGGAAACCGCTCGGCGCAGGCCATTGGCATCGGCACAGGCCATCGGCAAGGATCCTCCTGCCCTGTGTGCAGATGGGGAAACTGAGGCAGCCTGGGGCTGGTGCAGTGACATCAAGACCTCCCATTCCTCGCCCCTCCAAGCCTGGCACGCCTTGTCCTGCTGCCCTGCCTGCTGCCCGCGCTGCCTGCTTGTTTTCTCCTCGTTCCTCCAGGTCCTGAAGGACTCCATGAGATACAAGAACGAGCTGAGCGACATGAGCAGGATGTGGGTAAGCGGCCGACCTCTCCAGCCGCCACGGTGGGGACGCCCCAGGGGTCCTCGGCAGCACCCGGCGCCCCAGCCGGGCTGGGGGTGGTGCTGGGTGGGATGGTGGTCCTGCCCAGGAGGAGCCGGGCTCAGCAGCTCCTCAGCCGTGGCTGCCGTCACCTCCCCGGGCTGGGTTTGGTGGTTGCGTTCGATATTCGATATGTAGCTTGTATCAGGAATAGTGTGGCCAGCAGGAGTAGGGAAGTGATCGTGCCCCTGTACTCGGCGCTGGTGAGGCCGCACCTCGAATACTGTGTTCAGTTTTGGGCCCCTCACTACAGGAAGGATGTTGCGCTGCTGGAACATGTCCAGAGGAGAGCAACAGAGCTGGTGAGGGGTCTGGAGCACAAGTCTTACGAGGAGCGTCTGAGGGAACTGGGGTTGTTTAGCCTGGAGAAGAGGAGGCTGAGGGGAGACCTTATCGCCCTCTACAACTACCTGAAAGGAGGTTGTAGTGAGGTGGGGGTCGGCCTCTTCTCCCTGGTAACAAGCGATAGGACCAGGGGCAATGGTCTAAAGTTGCGCCAGGGCAGGTTTAGGTTAGACATTAGGAAAAATTTCTTCACTGAAAGGGTTGTCAGGCACTGGAATGGGCTGCCCAGGGAGGTGGTTGAGTCCCCGTCCCTGGAGATATTTAAAAGAAGGGTAGATGAGGTACTTGAGGACATGGTTTAGTGGTGGGATGGCAAGGTTAGGTTAGCGGTTGGACTTGATGGTCTTAAAGGTCTTTTCCAACCTAGATGATTCGATGATTCTATGATTCTATGATCCCCTTCCACCAAAATGAAATGCCTTCTTCCTATTTTATGGCAAACCCCAGTAAAACTCGGCTCTGGCGGTTAAACGCAGCATTGGAATCTGCAGAAAAGGTGGTGAGAAGGTCTTGACCAAATCCTTTCAGCGCGTTTGCTGCAAGCCAGCCTGCAGCCCCGGTGTCAGCGAGGAGGGGTTTGCCTCTGTTTTGGGGGAGAGAAGAGGTCGCTCGTGCTGCTCGGGGAGAAGGCTTTTCCACAGCCTGCCCCGGGTCTCAACAGCCTTTTGGTGTCCCCAGGGCCACCTGAGCGAGGGCTACGGACAGCTCTGCAGCATCTACCTCAAACTGCTGAGAACCAAGATGGAGTTTCACACCAAGGTGAGCATCGTCCCGTCCCCACGGCCACAGCAAGGGCTGGGCGATGGGGTGCTGGGGCGAAAGCAGCAGCGACGTTACTGTGCGCGATGGGCTGGCAGAACCGTCCCGGTGCTGTCACCCCTGAGGGTCCTCTCCTCTGTCGTGACCGCCCTGCTGCCTCCGTGGAACGATTCCCGGGCTGCCAGGGTCCATCCTTAGTCGGACAAAAAGTGGCCGAAGGACCAGTGCCTCCGTGATGGATGGTTTCATGGTGGATCAGGGCTCCTTGGAGGCACCTGGGCTGGGCTGGAAGTTGGGGGGCTACAAGAAACAGTAAGAGGTCCCCAGCTTTGGGGTGTATGTCCCCTCCCAGGTATCCTGGATGGGCAGAGGTGGAAGAATCTGTGGTGTTCTGGAGTGGGGAGGGCTCGTGGGCGCCGTGCCGCGCCGCACCACAGGAGCAGCTCCTGCCCGTCCCCAGCGCTGCCCTGGCAAGATCTGGCAAGCGCAGGCAGCAGGGACAGGCAGGGCAGGCAGGGCAGGGGCCAGCGCCGAGCCGTAAAATCCTCCGGACAACCCTGCGGTAGAGCTCGGCTTTTCTGCGTCACCCCGAGCGTGGGGAGGGATGCCGGGGAATTTGGGCGGGTGGGGTGTCCCTGTTGGTGCGTGGAGGGGGATGAGAAGCAGCAGCTGCTCCAGCCGGCGCGTGAGCACGGAGGGTCATTCGCCACGGTCGGCAAAGGGGAAATGAAAGGTGTGTAGAAACCTGCCTCTGCTCGGGACTGAGGTTTGCATCTAGGCACTCCAGTGCTTTCTAAAATGAGGTTTTTCTATGGGCAGGAAAAGTGGAGTGGGAGCAGCAAGTCAGCCTGGAAATTCAGGAATGATAGGGAAATAATGATTAACTTAAGCTGAGCACCGCTGAGCATGCACAGCTTCATTCTTCTCAGCGGAACCTCAACAGAGTCACAGGTTTAAGGTTTTTTTTTATGAGCACCCAGTTCATCGCAGACTATAAATCTCGCTTTAAGATTTATCAGGAAAATCAGGACGAGGTCACAGCAGCCTCAGGGCTTCTGCCCTCTCTCGCCTGCCCAGCTTGGTAAACATCGCTCCGCACGGGATGCTGCAGGATCGGTCCCAGCCAGTGTCAGCATGATGCCCCATCCTGTCTCACCCAGCGCTCTTCCGGAAAGCGTGTCTAATCAGTGCCGGTCACCAAAATCCATTTTTTCTCTCTCCCCTTTGGGCTCTTGGGCTGTGGGTGCTCCTGGGAACGGGAGCATCCCGGGGGAATCCCAGGGGACCATCCCAGATGGGATTTTTTGCCTCATCAGGAGGTTGTTTCCAGGCTCCGGAGCAGCGCTGTTGGGCAGGTCCCTTCGGAGACGGCACACCGGCTCTGGGTCTGCTCCGTGCGTGCCGTGCCGGCTGCCAGGGTGATGGGGAGCGAGTGTATAGTAAGCGCTGCGGCGTGGCCTGTCGTGCCTCAGGAAGCCACGCTCACGTCGATGGGGCTTGTTATTTAGGGAGATGCGTTCTTATAGAATAAAATAGAATAAGCTTGTGGTGTGAAAATAGCAGCGTGCTGCCAAGAGCGGGATGGGATGTCAGGGTGGGCTCACACACAAGCGCATCGCTGCGTGGCTTCGAGCGCCCTCATCCTTAGAGCAAGGGGCTGCGGCAGGTTCCGCACCCGGGGTGTTTCCTTCCTTCCGAGCTCCGCTGGAAAGGGATGTTTTCTGAAGCCAGGCTGTACCCACCACCCTGGTGTGGTTTGGAGCTGCAATGTGACCTTCCCCAAAACGCCTGGGCAGAGCGAAGAGGCTTTGCCCTCGTCCCACCCCGGGCAGATCCTGGCTCCGTCCCCTCCAGCCCTGGGCGATGCCGTGCGCGAGCTGGCGGCCCCATCTCCTCCCCGCTCAGCCGGTTTCTGCGCCCAGGGAGAACTGGCTTTTCTTGCTGGGGAGAATGGGGGCACCGTGGACTGGGATGCTGGGGTCACCGGGGCTCGGCAGACCTCGTGTTACCCCCTTTCCCCCCGACATCACCCCCTTGGTGCATCCGAAGAGCCATCCCAGCCCCTTGCACCGAGGTCGCCGGCCGGATGGGCAACCCTGGTGCTCCCAGAGCTGCGTTCGGAGCAGGAGATCCTCCGAACCCCTTTCCCGACTCCTGTTTCCCCACGCAGAATCCCCGCTTCCCCGGCAATCTCCAGATGTCCGACCGGCAGCTTGACGAGGCGGGGGAGAACGACGTCAATAATTTGTGAGCGCGGGGCAGGGGTGGGGGCAGGGGGTGGGTGCAGGCGGGGGGGCTTGGCGCTGCCCAACCTCGCTGGCAGGGACGGGACCTCGCACCTTCCCCCCAGCCCTGCCGTGGGCGCTGGGAGCGGGCAGAGCCGCCGGCAAGGCTGGTGCATCCGCGCCGGAGCACCCGGAACAGGCTGAGGCCCACGGGTGGCCGCGGGGACGCTCCCCAACCATCCTCCTCCCTTTTTCCTAGTTTTCAGCTGACGGTGGAGATGTTTGACTACCTGGAGTGTGAGCTGAACCTCTTCCAGACAGGTAAGCCCCCTGTGCTGCCCTGCCGCAGGTTGGGGCGGGGGGTCCGCAGGGGCTGAGCTGTGCTGGGGGGAGGCTCCGGGAAGGGCTGAGGGCATCGCAGATTATCGCTTTTCTGGGCACTTCACCCAAATTATTATTAAATGAAGTCCCTGCGTGCCGGGCTGCCTCGTGGCAGCTCTCCGGCCGTGCCGTGGTGCTGGGCACATCACCCCACCCCGCTCCCCACCACCTGTATGGCTTCTGCCGCCCAGACTTTGGGCTTTCCCGCTCCGGCAGCCTCCCCGGGATGAATTTCTTCTCTTACGAGCTTGCCACAGGTTTTGGTTTTTCTTAGCCGTGAATGCAAGCTGCCGTGGGTGTTCGTGGCGGTGCTGGAGCTGGGGGAGGCCTGGGGGCACCCTGCCTTCCTCCTGCGCAGGCCTAAAACCAACCCAGTCCCAGCCCTCAGGGCTGTCCTGCACCTCTGCACACTTGGGCAGGATCAGATTTGGGGTAAATTAAAGCAAATCTGGGGCAAGCCTTCCTCTGGTGCGTGGAGACCCGCGGGGCTGGACCATGACGGCGGTCACTGGACGCGTCTCCGGCATCCTGCGCCCCAGGCTGGCCCCAGCCCCGGCAGGAATTCCGTCGTGCCCTGGTGTCGTGAGGTGCATCCTGCAACCCTGGCACAAGATGCAATTTGATGTGACATGGATGTCAGGCGCTGCCGGCTGCTCCCAGCTGGATTTGGAGCATCTCCCCGCCGGCAGGCACGGCACACCCGAATGCCGGTGGGACGGCAGTGACGGGCAGAGCACAGGGGCTGCAGGTTCTGGGGGGCCGGAGCTCTCCCCGGGGACCCGGCTGGGGCTCAAGACTGGGCACCTCCAGGCCACGGTGCCAGGCTGAAGTGTTCGTGGGCCTGCGTGGGAGTCCCAGGTGGGAATCGCCCCTCCTGCCGAGCTCGCAAAGGGCTGCGGGGTCCCCACGGGCCAGTGGGTCTCTTGCTCTGGGTGAAGGTCTCTTGCTCCAGGTGAGATCTGCGGATGTGGCACCCGCGGTGCTGCCAGAGCCTGATCCCCTGCTCCTTCCCGCAGTGTTCAGCTCCCTGGACATGTCACGCTCGGTGTCGGTGACGGCCGCGGGGCAGTGCCGCCTGGCCCCGCTCATCCAGGTGATCCTGGACTGCAGCCACCTCTACGACTACACCGTCAAGCTGCTCTTCAAGCTCCACTCCTGTGAGTGTCCCCAGCGGCTCGGGCAGGGGGCACGCGGAGGGGGATGCTGGGGATCACCACCCTGCTCAGGCTGGGCCATTTGCCCCCCTCCATCTCCTTCCCAACCTTTTTGGGGGGTGAAGGGAGTCACCAGGGCAAGGGACAAGGAGGTGCAAGCGCTGGGGACTGAGCTGTCCCAGGAGCCTGCCCTGCCGCGCACCCCTCGGCCACGGGGACGGTGCCCACCAGGAGCTCCCCCGGTTTTGGGTGGGCACTGGCTGCAAAACCCACGTCCCCCCGGACCTTGGATCACGGTGGCAGCTGCCTGAACTCCAGCTCGCTGCCTTTCCCTGCCCTGGGGGTGTCTGGGGGGGACGTGATCCCCTCCTGCAGCAGGATGCTGAGCCCAGAGCATTCAGACCCCGGGAGAAGGGTGGCCCTTTCTGGGAAAGACCCATCCCCATGTAGCTGTGCCGATGGGTTGTCCCCTGATCCGTGCTCCTTCCCGCACGGAGACACCCGCTGACATTTCTACTTGCTGCTTCTTCCAGGTCTGCCGGCGGATACGCTGCAGGGCCACCGGGATCGCTTCCTGGAGCAGTTCAGAAAGTAAGTGCCCGGACGCGGGGCGCTGGCTCTCCCCGCTGCCAGCGACGCTCCGGGGATGCTGCCGGGGCGGAGGGACACCGGAGCGCCGTGCCGGGGCTCGGCAGCCGAGCGGTGCAGATAGATGTGGTGCAGGGGTCGGTCTTGCCTGGGGCCCTAAAATCCACTTTGACCTCTCGGCTTTTCCCAGAGCTTCCTCCGGGACAGCCACTCCGCTTGGCTAACCCACAGCTGTAATTACCAGATAGCAGCGTTATTAATTCTAACGAGGCGTTCAGCTGCCGACGGCATCTCTGGCGCTTTAAAACCCTCAAACCCTTTAACTGCACTTTTCGAGGCAATTTGCAGCTGATGGGCTGAGAAGCTGAGCGTGGGGGGTTGCTGGTGGGGACCCCCCAGGGATGCCCCGGGCTGGGTGTTGGGAGAGCAGGGTGCTCAGCACCCTTAGCAGCGTTTTCTGCTTGGGATGGGTCTGTTGGCTCCGTCGGGAGAGGGATGCGTTGGTAGGAGAACGCGAGAAACACTGGAGGCAATTTGAGATGCTGCTGCGGGAGGGAGGGTCTGCCCAAGCTTTGGGGGGATTTATGATTATGGCGCTGGGGACATGGGAAAGGGAAAAGAGATTTTCCCCTCAATTCTNGGGCTCCAGGAGAGGGGAGGGAGGTGGCAGGGGGGCTGATCCAGCACTTGGCACGGCAGGGAAATGAGCAGTGGGAGAGGGTCTTCACGAAGAGGACAGCATGGGATGGGGTGGGTGCTGCTGGTGTGGGAGGTGGGCGTTTGGGTTGCTGAGAGGCCATGAGCTGTGCAGGATGACGAGCAGTGGGAGTGAACGTAGTTATTTCCAAAAATTCTGGGGAAAAATTAAACTACCCTGAGAAAGGTGGATGACACCGAGCTGGGTGGGGCAGTTGACACGCTGGAGGGAAGGGGTGGCATCCAGAGGGCCCTGGACAGGATGGAGGAGTGGGACCATGTGAACATCATGAAGTTCAACCAGGCCAAGTGCAAGGTCCTGCGCATGGGTCAGGGCAATCCCAGCACCAGCACAGACTGGGGGATGGGTGGGATGGATGGATGGATGGATGGATGGATGGAT
>VXBL01006043.1:137080-168177 GCA_013400195.1 Aramus guarauna | reverse complement strand
TTCTTTTTTCTGGATTGTACCAGGGAATGTTTGAAGTTAATCTCCCTGTGCAAGATATATTTTGGTTTTGTATTTAAAGGAGTATGTTTTTCTCTCTTTATGACTTTATTGGGGGAGGGGGGTGGTGTGAATTTGATGTAGTGTGAGTTGGTTGATTTTCCTCTCTCGTAAATAGTTTTATACAAAGCTGTTCAGAGTAAAACCTAAAGCCCCACTGACAGAAATGCTTCCATATGTGCTGAAGTTTTCACACAAATAGCTGCCTGAGGTTCACGAGTTGCTGGTCAGCACAGGTTTAGGGTATCTGAAGCTCAAGACCTAAAAAAGAATACTTTAAAGAAGTGCAACATACTTGAATGTATAATCTCATTTTATGGTTTGCTGTATTACATGCTTGTTTATAAAATTTGCCCTTCCATTGTAAATATGTAACAGGTAGCTTAAAACCTATTTGAACATAGAAGGGGAAAGAAAAAATATTTCAATGGAGTTTGCTTTTTGCAAAACTATTATATGTTGATCATCAGTCCTATCTTCATTGCTTTGTAGTTGCAGCCACTTAATAATAGATAACTTGTGGGGAAGGCAGAGGGATTCTTCTCTAACTGAAGTCGGTGTGGCAATTTCTCTTCACCTCACTCTAGATGCTCGTTTGCAGTGTTGGTGCAAAAGATAGATCAGTGCATATCCAAAGTAAACTGTGGCCTTGATCCTTTAGTCCTCAGTCACACACTGTGCCCCTGAAGATTGCATAGTTCAAGTCTCTTCAAGGGTTGACTCAGAGAGAAAACATAGGTATGTTTGTTTTTGGAGAAACCTCTAGTAAACAGCGTGTGGAGCGTGTTTTTTGACCAGGATAGTCTCCTTTTCCTGCAGATATAGTCAATACAGCAAAATCTGACTTGGTTTTTTTTTCCTGTGCCAATAGAGATACTTCTACCATTTAAGGGGGGGGAAGAAGAGTTGGATTTGGTGTTTGATACGGCACAAAGGGAACTAAGATCAGTAAGGATCTGCTTCATTGTGGCTTAAACATACCATGTCCCAAAATGACATGCACTGGTTGGGTGTTATGTTGTTGTGGTTTTGCCCCAGTTGGCAGCTGAGCACCACACAGCCACTCACTCATTCCCCCCTGATGGCATGGGGGAGAGAAATGGAAGAGTGAAAGTGAGAGAATGCATGGGCTGAGATAAAGATACCTTAATAAATAAAGTGAAAGCTGCATGCACAAGCAAAGCAAAACAAGGAATTCATTCACCACTTCCCATGGGCCAGCAGGTGTTCATCCATCTCCAGGAAAGCAGGGCTCCATCACATGTAGTGGTTACTTGAGAAGACAAATGCCATCACTTTGAACGCTCTTCTTCTTCCCCCAACTTTATATGCTGAGCATGACATCATATGGTATGGGATATCCCTTTGGTCATTCAGGGTCAGCAGTCCCAGCTGTGTCTCCTCCCAGCCTCTTGTGCACCCCCAGCCTCCTCGCTGGTGGGGTGGTGTGAGAAACAGAAAAGGCTTTGAGTCTGTGTAAGGGCTGCTCAGCAATAATGAAAACATCTCTATGCTATGAACACTGTTGTCAGTACAAATCCACATAGCCCCATATTAGCTACTATGAAGAAAAATAACTTTATCCCAGCCAAAAACTGCACACATGTCTAGACACTGACTTCAGTCACCTGTAAGAATTTTTGGAGGAAAAGGGAGTACATCCATTAGCTATCTTTGAAATCCTGCCCTCCCATGCTGCTGCATGAGTAGCATGGGATATCTCAAACCACTCTTAAAGATCTTAAAACCAAACAAAAAACAAAACATCAAAATTGAACCAAAACCTGAGACTATCTTTGAAAAGCACACTGTACCTGTAGAGTGGTTGGATCTCTGGTAGTGCTTGAAATAGCAATCTGGAATGTGCTTTCAGAAGACCTTAGTGATTTGAGGTTCTGCTTTCCATTTTGGGGTGTGGGTTGTTTTTTTTTTTAAATTTGTTGTTCTAGTTGATTAAGAGGACAGCATCTGGCCCCGCAATTTATGACTGTTTTATGATCATAGTTTGGAAGTGTAAAGATGCTTTGTGGCGATGTGCCCTTGCTGTTCTGTCATAAGGCATACCCACATAAACTACTCTTATACTTCACCTGCAGCCTGCACCCTTGGCAGGAGTTTATCACTTTAATTGCTCTAGAGCTGTTAAAGTCCGTAATTCTCGTTTGTAGGAAAGCCCTAAATTGCATCACCAAATAAATGGGACCTTGGGATCTGAGTGCCTACGGCAAAGTCTGTCTGAGGGCCCCATTTGGATGTCCTGTGTTTAACCCAGGTCATCGTGCCAAACGTTTACTGCTGGTTGGTTCCGAGATGATCAGTCGATAGGAGACATTCAGCCTTAGGCCATTCAGGAGGTCTGTGTTCAGCATGTATGGAGTTCATGCTGATACCCTGTGTGAGTAAAATGCTTTCTGGTTTGGATATTGTTATGTTCACAAGGATGAGATTTTTTTTCTAGGACAATCAAGTTAAAAATTGCAGCCCATAAGCAGAATAAGTAACACCAAGGTCCTGTGTGCTTGTACATGCTTAGATGCTTTCCTGCCCCCCACACGCAGCCTGACTGGTGTTTAGGAAATACATTCCACGCTCCTGGCTGAAATAATGATGATCTTGGCACTCTGCAGTGTAGCTTTGACAAACACCTAAATAACTTCTGACCTTTGGTTTGTAAATCACTTGGGTGCGTCTTGCAAGCGGTCTCCCTGCTTGCTTTCACTTAGGCATAAGCAGGTTATTAATGACCACGCTTTGGGAAACATTTTCAACCCAGAAGTGTGGCTTTGTTTATTATAATTTCTTCTGCAAAGATGACATTTTCCAAGCTCTAGTGTCATGTCTGGACAGAGCAGACTATACTCTTATTAGATGTGATGTAAATCCCAGTCACCCTCACAAACATATGGGAACTATTGAAATCCCTTCTGCCTACAAATCGTTAATTGGCAACGATGTTCTGAATTCATCATCTTGTCAGCAGGATTCCTGTTTGAAGAAGGCACTGACAGTAACAGCTGAGCAGTTTCTCTCACTGGGGACACTGAGGTTGTAAATATGACATGGTCTAATCTCCTTATATAATGTGCTCGCTCTCTCAATTAATATAGGCAGCTAGGAAGTAGTGTAAAGAACCCAAACTACTTGGATTTTTACACCTCCTTTGGCAATGTGGCCCATTTATCAGCAACTGCTATGGGACAGCTAGAGGTAAATTGTGACTGTTTTGGGATATGTTTATAAAGGACCAGTGTTAAGGTTCATTATTCACAAGAATAAATTGCTGTACTAGTTAGTAAGAGAGATAAGAGCAGTTGCTCTGCGAATTTCTGCACTGGTTACCAGAGTGGTGATTTGGTGCCACTAAAGGATTGAAGGTAGTTGGCTTTGCCTTGGTTCAGTCAGTGCTGTCTGAACGGGTCCTTGAGGAAAATGCCCAGTTTCAAGTCCGTTTGGCCAATTTCAGTCTCCTAATGGTGGTCTCCTGCTTAGCAGGCAGTACTCAAAGTTGAGGGCCAGATCCTAAAATGCTGTAAAACTTGATGTAACACTGTCACCGAAATTGGGAATAAAACTCCGTAACACCAATGTAGTATTAAAGAGCAGGCATTCTTTATTGCGGCGCAGGGGATAGCTGTGCCTATCATGCATGCCGCCAGCTACGACCAGTGAGGGTTATATTGCCCCACATCATACATATTCATTATGTTTCCCGGAACTCATTATAATATTTGCATCTTAATTACACATGCGCTTTAAGTCTCTGATGGTCCCTAGTGGTTTGTTGAAGAGGCGCTTTTGGTGTCCTTTTTCATGAACTTCCGAGTCTTTCTTCCACATATGGTCATGAGTTGGCTCATCGAGCGATCTTGTCACAGTGTGTTGCAAGAGGTGTTTCCTGACTCTTACCTGGTGGTCTTACCTGGCATCTGCTGTTGGGTCGTTCGTAAGTAATCCTCTGGGATGGACGTTCTCGCAACACCACCACTCTGTCTACCGACTTGGGGGTTTGGCCAAACAGTTTCTTGTTTGCCTCAGCCTGTGCTTTCCTTCTCCCTGCACTGACATAGGTGAGTTTTATTGTAACTTCAAGTTGCTTACTGTATGCAGCAGGGCTCACCGCTGGGGTTTGTGTAGGAAATGAATAAAGTCACTGTGAAAAGGGCACCTTCTGGCACTTCTCTTTGTATTCATCCTCACCTTCAGCCCGGTATGTTCTCAGTGAGAAGCAAGAAGTGCCTATTTTCATGCCTTTAAAGGCTCTGGAGTCCATGCTACGGGAAGGGAGAGGATGTTGACATGTTAAGGTGATGAGACCCAAGTACACTTGCAGTGGTGAGTAGTCACCGGGCGGCTGCAGAGTGGTAACTGCGGATGTAATTGATTTGCAGAGCCTGATATTTTTTCAGCTGCTTTTAGAGCTGAATTACAAATTAATTAAATATATGAGTTAAAAAAAGAAAATAAAAGAAAAATTGCATTGAATGAGAGCCAAGCTGAAAAGGACAGCAATGAGTTTAGGAGGTCATGAGGCTCTCTTTTCCAAGAATTGGTGCGTGCTGCTGCTTGAAGAGACATCAAGAGGAGAACAGCTGGTTTTAGCCAGCTCTAAGGTATGGACAAGATCACAGATGTTAGATGCGGACAAAATAATGGAGAAAAACTCAGTGAAATCTTTCTTCTAAGGAAGAACTTTGAAACTGAGGGCTGGATGGAGGATGAGTTGGGGTATAGTTTTCTGGTTTTAGAAAGGAATCGCTGCCAGAGGAAATACTTGGATATTTTTTTTTTGTAAAACAACTCTTAGAGTGTTCAAGTGCTTCTGCTGTCTTAAATATTGATGTTTTTTGATTATTCTTCCCCTAATCAACTTTGCTGAACGTACCTCAATGCATTTATAAAACAATATTTATTTTTGCTGATTGTTTATTACTTGTGTTGTGATTCAGCTGAGCTCTTGCCAAGAGAAATGAGAATTTCTTACAGAAAACAGGCTGCAGAAAACCCTCATGTTCGCAGGTCTCTTATTCTGGTTATAATTAAAACTAATTGATATAGCTAGCTAGCTTATGTAGATCAGAAGTTTACCTGCTGAATCAGTTCTCGGGTGATTTTGTTGCTGGCTGATTGGGGGTGGAGCAGAGTGGCTCATCTTCCTCTGAGCGCGGTGCAATCAGTGCAGATGTTTGAAGGCACTTTCCCAGAGCGGTGATTGCCCCTCCGTTGATCAGCTATTGGAAGGATGTGCCGAGGCAATTGGTTTTTTTGCAGCTGCGCAGGAGCAGGCGGGCAGAGGTAGTGACCTTCTGCACCCTCTGTGGAGGGTTGGGAGGCAGCTGAGGTCTTGCAAAAGCGGTGATGGCAGAGCCACGCTTGATGACTATCGTGTTGCTGTGTCTGCACAGCAGCTATCCCAGAGGCCTGACTTGTGAATGAAACACGTAGCTGATACCACAATTAAAAAAAACCTCAACCCTGTATTTTTAACAAATTCACTGTGTGTGGTTTCCTCAGGTGATGCAGTGTTGCAGCTCAGTTGTTGTCTTCCCTGTCCCCTTAACTCTAGAAATGGAAACGCGCTGCTGCACAGGTAGCTTCATTCTGGAGCTTGGGCTTTTGCTCCGAAGCAGCCAGTGTTTCTGGTTTTGCATCACATGTAGGCGCAGGAGGGGGGGACAACTTTTCTTCAACCCCCTCCACAACTTGCTTGCCTGCTTCTTTGCCTCAGGTTGGCTGAATTCTCACTCTCAACTCCTTGTTATGGATGCTAGAAAGAAAACATACTGCTAAATCCTGCCTGTCTTGTGGGAGACTTCCCAGCTGGGACTCAGGTGAATAAGGCACGCATACTTTTACCGTTGTGGTGGAGTGGAAAGCAAGCAAAGTCCAGGGATAAAAAAATATATCTCTTTTTAATTGTCCTACTGGGAGGTGATTACATGGCAAGAAAAACATTGATGGAAATATTCAGTATATGGAGAATACTGAATTTGGAAATACAGTTGCCCCTCCAGGGAGTTCTTTGCCCATCATTCATACTTCTCGTGTGGTTTTCTGATTAAAACCAAATTGGCTGGGAGTATAGCATGGTAGGTGTTTATATAATTATGAGCTGAAGTGCCTAGTTAATTTTAATTAGGCACAAAACCAACCAGTGTCAGAATAGCTGAATTTTTGGCCACACAGTGTGTATTATCTTTTCAAATGTAAAGAAAATCACTTGAATGCTACATTTCAGCAAAAGGCAGTTGTCACTGGAGGGGGGATGGGTTTTATTCTGTAGAGAGCTGTGTGCATGTATATATTTAAGTGTTTTGTTCTGCAGCTGAGATAATTAACAAGAGCAGGGAAATGTTTTCCACAGATCAAAACTATGTTGCAACAGGATTGATTAAATATTACTCTCTTCTTTGTTTCATTTTGCATGTGTGTTTGCCTTCATTATAGGAGGCATGGTATCCGTGTAGGTGCAATACATTGTGCTTTGCTAATGAGTTGTAACCTTCTGCACTACCTTGTGTGCTCATAACCCCAATGACTCTGAAGATCTTTCCTCGTTCTGCAGCGATGCTTTTAGGCCATTGCTTTGACCAACTTAACCTTAATGTTCTTTGCGGTGTGGCTGCTGTGCAGTCACCTTCCAGAAGGACAGTTAAGGAGTACTTTATTCCCCCCCAACAAAGTACAGAGCAGTGCAAATAAAATAAGGTTTGGAAATGGCTCTGAAAGTGTAAACCGTGAAGGTCATGTTTGCTTCTCAGCTATAAGATATTTTGGAGCAGATCTTAGGGTATGCTTTGTAGTATGGTCCTAAATAACTAACTGAAATTTACTTGAACACTGACTTTGTTTGATTTTAGCATTCCTGAATATAGGGTATCCATTGGTAGCTTAGGGAATTTCTTAAATTATGGGGTGGGAGAGGTGTTGCAGGAGAAGAGGAGTGTTAGCCACAGTGCCATTAGGTTCCTTTGATTGCCACTTCCAACTTTGAATTGCTTGGAAACAGCTTGCTTATTAATTGTGCTTTTTAGAAACAGTTAAGGACTCTGGAGAAATACTAAGGATAAAGTACACGCATGCTAGTTGGCAATGCAGTGAATTTAATTGCCTTGATTTAAGATATGGCTGTCCCCAGCTGCCCACTCTGTCCCATTGCTGGAAGCTGCTGCTGGCTCTGCAGAACTGGATAGTCTGCCCATGAGCTGATGTGACCAATGGAGGGCTTGTCTTGATGCTTCTGCCTGGGGGTAAATAAGATGTGGGTGCTGTCCCTGGGTGGTGATCTTTAGCAGAAGGGTGGCTGCAACCTCTCCAACTGCCAAGGGTCTGCCAGAGCTCGTTTTTCAGAACCCTCATTCCACCTAATTTATATTAAAATGAAGTTGTACTATTGTGTTTTGTTCGTAAATCAGGTTTTCAGTTTTGTGTTTCTCATTTAAAAACACTTAGCAGTAGTTAATGATGTGTTGACATTTCAATAATAAGCTTTTCTCTCTGCATACTTTACATCTTGACCATTTTAACTTGCTTTCGGTTAACATTGAGGCTCTGCAGAAGGAGGCTACAGTTGTGCCTTGTATGAACAAATTTGCAGCTTGCTTTTTATTTCATTTCTTTAGCTGGATAAACTTATATCCTGTATAAGCTAAGTGTTCAGTAGACTGCAGTAAGAGCAAAGAGACTACAACACAGATATCTGCAGAAAGAGGTGAATCTACTCTCCGTGTAAACAGAGATGCCCATTTATTTTGCTAGAAGTTTGCTCATTTTCTGACACTGAAGAAGTTAATCTAGTATAGACACGATGGTATCCATGAACAACACATGGTTAAGGTTGTATTGAGCATGGTACTGATGTGCTTCCATTTTTGATTTCCCTCAGGGTGGCTATGAGGTTGTTAATACTGGAATGAACT
This sequence comes from Aramus guarauna, assembly GCA_013400195.1. NCBI lineage: Eukaryota > Metazoa > Chordata > Aves > Gruiformes > Aramidae > Aramus > Aramus guarauna. The sequence goes on along the minus strand of VXBL01006043.1, from coordinate 160,204 downwards.
TGAAGAGCAAGGCTAGGTGTTATATAAACCCCAAACGGTATACCCAAAACAGATTAAAGAAAAAAAGAGACAATGCCAGGCTTGTGGATGTCTGTTATTGCTTTCATATACCTGTCTTATCTTTATAAATGTATGTCCTTAAAAAAACAGCTTGAAGAATTGCATTTAAGATGCCATTTTCTTCTCACTGTAAATGACAAGTTAAGGCCATGGAAATCCTCCTGCCCGTGTCGCGTGTCATTCCCTGCCCCCCCTCTCCCCCCCCGCCCCCAATTCAAGCTCCAAGAGCTGCAGCTCAGTGCCATTATCAGGACAAATCCACTGTTTGGAGGGTGAAACAAGGCCGTCCCTGCCTGTGTGCATCCCGGCACCACCTGAGGTTATGTTCCTGGAAGCAGGGTGTGTGGGAGAGGGTATTGTGGTACTCAGGGTATGCATCAGCAGAACATCTTCATGGAATCATAGAATGGTTTGGGTTGGAAGGGACCTTAAATATTATCTAGTTCCAACCATGGGCATGGGTAGGGACACCCTCCACTAGACCAGGTTGCCTAAAGCCCCATCCTGCCTGGCCTTGAGCACTTCCAGGGATGGGGCCTCCACAACTTCTCTGGGCAACCTGTTCCAGTGCCTCGCCACCCTCACAGTAAAGAATTTTTTTCCTTACATCTAATCTAAATCTACCCTCCTTCAGCTTAAGGCCAATACCCCTTGTCCTATCACTACATGCCCTTCTAAACAGTCCTTCTCCAGCTTTCTTGTAGGCCCCCTTCAGCTACTGGAAGTCTGCTGTAAGGTGTCCCTGCAGCCTTCTCATCTCTAGGCTGAACAACCCCAACTCTCTCAGCCTGGCTTCATGGGAGAGGTGCTCCAGCCCTCTCATCATCTTCATCTGCATCTTCAGCCTGGCATTGCCCACTGTGGTAGCGATGGTGGTGGGCTCAGCTCCCATGGCAGGTTTGCCTGGCCAGCATGGCGCAGGAGGCAGCGCTGGCTTGGGATGTAACCTGTTCTTGCGGTGAGACTTGATGGTGTATCCTGAGTCAAGTCTTCATGGTAGACTTTGAGAGGCTTGTGAGCAGTTTCGCTGGCACTTCAGTTATGACTGTTTCAGTGTGAGGAAAGAAGCAGTTAACATAGACTATTAAAAACATTTCCAGGTCATACAAAGGGCTTTTCTCTGTTGGATCTCAAAGGATCTACTTCATGAAGGAGGTCAGAGTCGCTATTCCCCATTTAACAAATGACATCCTTGGTCCAGGGGCTGAGTTGTTCAGTGACAGCCATTGGCTAGAGCCTGAACCAGAACTCTGGGTGTCAGTGCTGTACTTGATCCCATGCGCTCTTTTTATGTTCTTAGACTACCCTAAAACCCCTGTGCGATCATCCATCTCTAGGTGGATATGCTGGGAAATAACAACAAACTTACCACGCCTCTCAGGCTGGAATTTGACTTTGCAAAAGGCTTGCTTTTGTACCTCAGTTAGACGCTTTCCTTCAAACAAAGTTTGGCCTGGAGGTGCGTTTTCAAAGCAGGAATCTGATGTCAACTGCAGCCTCTGCCTAGTGTGGAAGCTGTGCCAAGGCACGCACCTCTGCCCGAAGGTCTCTCTTGCTGCCGAAGCCTCAGCGTTATTGAGTACCAGACCCTTTGCGTATAGATAAAAGAGCATCTCCTGCCCCAGCAGGCTCTCCAGTCCCTCTGCACGCGTTTGGCTAGTATTACTTGAATAAAGCGAGCTTGCCTAGGGAGCCAGTGTCATCTTTATTGAACTCTGGAGTCACAGTTACCATCCACTCACTGAAATGGCTGCTTTCTGCCTGGTCATAAGAGTCGCTCTGCTGTGGTAATAATTCCCCAAATAATGCATTAGAGGTCTTACACTGAGTTGGACAGACTGTCATCTCATTGCAATGGTGACAGAGGTCACAGCATTGCCTTTGAAGGCTGCCTGGAAAGGAAGCTTTTTAATTACTGCAGAGCCAAAGGAAAAGCTGCTCCCTACGAGCGTGGGGAATGTGCTAATTTGGTATTCGCTGGAAGCAGCCTGTGGGTTGCAGCTTCCCAGCTCTGAGCTGCTTTGCAGATAGCCTGCAACCCAGGCAGTGACAGCCAGGACCATGGGCTTCATTACTGCTGGGGCTTTGTGTGGGTTTGAGAATCACCAGCAATGATGAGATCTCAGGACAGGAGCCAACATTTTATTAGTATAAATGCAAGACAATTGGGCATGCTAATTACTGGAAGAAATCCACAGCAGGGAAGAAAGGGTTCAGGATGATGGAGAGGTACCATGGTTAATTGCCAAGGTCCACTGATGCCCTGTGACCCTGTGCTGGTGGGATTTCCTGCATTGCAATGGTTGACTTGCAGCAGATTGTGTATTACCTCTCCAAGAAGAAACCTCTAGAGCAAAGTGTCGGCAGAGGGAATTTGAGGTCAAAATGGCTAAAGGCTCCAAGAGTACTGTGGCAAAACAAGTCATGGGACCTTCCAGTATCAAGTCAGATGTTGCTCAGGGCTTTTGCATCCATATGAGTGTATGGTAAGGGGTAAGTGTACAAATGATGGGATTTCACTCTTCCTGTCCTACCTGGTTTTTGGGCTTCTTTTTGCCGGAGTACTTGATGTTCTTTCAGTGCCAGAGCAGGTGATCGGCAAGAGACTCATCATAGAAGTGAAATGCATGGAAATGCCTACAAACCTCTGCAGAAAAAAGGCAGGTGTCTATTTTGCAAAATAATCATTCCCTCTATGCCTACCCAAAATCCTCAGTCAGGCTCAAAAAAGCTTTTCTCCCCTTGCTCAAGGCTGGTCCATATTATTTACTTATTTGTAAAGCCCCCCGCCCCCGCTTTTTTTTTTCCCTTTAGGAAGAGCTTTTACATTATTTTTCTTTGGTCTCACAGTTCAAGCATGATTTAATATGTCAAAACTAGTTTGCTTAGCTGGCCTTGATTGTCTTGCATACTTCCACTAAAACAGGGCGGTCATCCTTCAGGCATGCTGCTGCCCAGACAAATGAAGTGTCACGGCAGCTAGGACCTGCTCTCATGTTGTGACAGCAGTAGCATCCTCCAACAAAGCCGGCATCGGGGAATTTAGATGGGGTAATGCCTACAGACATGGCTTGGGTCAGAGCAGTGCAGGCCCACACAGGTAGATAGAGACAAGCTTATGCTCGACAGATTTAATCGATCATTCATGTGCAAAGGCATTTCGGTCCAGATCGAGAGTCTAACCAGTACCAGGGAGAGAAAGAAACCATCCTGTTGGTACCTGCACTGGTGAGCCTGGCAGAAATAGCACTCAGAGCCCTTGCTACACGGTAGTGCTGCCAGACTAATACATCCGGGTGCAGGTTTCCTGGCAGAAATGAGTTGCAGTGTGATCTTGTGCTTCTGTAGTCGGTGGGGATTTTATTATTGATTTTGGTGGGAGGGAGATTATAATCCTTTATAATATATTCTTAACAACTAAATGATTTCCTGGCCTAGATCTTTATTAAGTGTTGCACTGACTGCCAGCAGAGCACAGCCTATAGGATAGAAATTTAATTCATAATAATTGATGTAAAGCAGATCAGACCTATTTCTTCGCAAATAGTCTGATCCTGATGTCCAAACCTCCCAAATACCAGAGTGTTTCTGGCTCTTTGCGGTTGTCTTTTTCTCATCTCATGCAGGTGGGACACAGGCTAAAGTTCATCCACGCGTTTCTGCACAGTCCTCCATTGAAAAGAGTAGGGAAGAAGTTTTGAGTCACTCCTCACTCTTATTACAGTTTAAAATGGCACGTTAGCCCTTTGAGCCTGCTTGCAGGACTTGGTGCATCAGAGGAAACCTTCCCTAAGCTGCTGCTGTGGTGCTGTGTGCTCAATTGAATCTTGCTCTGCAATTGGCATCCTCATCATTGATGTCTTTGGGCTCTCGCCTCCTGGATGTGTCGGTAACACAATGCTCAGCAGTCAGGTCAGACATCTGGTGCTTTTTTGCTGGTGTGCTACGTGGGCTTTTCACTCTGGTGTGTGGGATGGCTGCCAGCTGGAAATCTGGTGCTTGGGGACAAGCGAAATGATTGTATGAGTCTGTTATTGGCTGAGCTCTGAGCGTGGCTAATGGCATTGACAAGAGCTGTGTCATCCTGATGGTGAAGGCGTCAGGTCCCGCACTGGCTCTGAAACGTAGTGTGTTAAGTGCACTGGTAGATGGGGGGGCAATGCCCCCTGCCAGACCCTGACTTTCCAAAACATTGCAGTGTACTGTTTGCTTTGGTGGCCTCCCAGCAATTCCCAGGGCAGAAAGGTGCTTGGAGAGAGCAAAAAAGTCTGCTTTTTTTCCTGTTTGTTTGTTTTCAAAATAAGACTATACTAGATCAGACCTTGGTATGTAAAGCAGTTGCCCAGTGTCATCTGAAAACTTGATCCCATCACTGTCTAAACTTATGGTTGAAGGTATGCTCATGCAAAAGGTGTTTATCAAGATGCCTGTGCATGATGCCTTCTGTGTCTTTGGTCATGCCTGTACATGCAAGTAGTTTGCTGCACTTTGTGCGCGATGTGCACATAAGAACACAGTGCTTCTAATGTGACATGTGCGTTTAATACCATGTGTAGCTTTGGGCTAACAGAAAAATGAGTATTATACAAGAAAAGCAAGACCAGCTCAAACTAGAGTCAGTATTTTTGGGTGGAGACATTTGCTTTTAGGTTGGAGGCATCAAAGCATTGCCTTAAAGTTCCAGTGTTTGTTTTCAGCAAGTATGTTGTAAGCATTTTGTCAATCTAATCAGGGAGAAACTGAAGCTGTGCAACAGTCATGCTGCACTTATGTCTGTAGGACATCTGAGTCTGCAGAGGCATTGTGGGATGTAGTCGGAGGCATGTTGTCATTGCCTGCATGCTGCTGGCAGATGGGTGAGGACCTGTGGAAAGTCAAGCTAGACCTTCTCTGCTTGTGGAGTCCCCTTCCATGTTTTGCATTGTGTAACCGCATGCAAACAGCATAGGCCGTGAATACAGAGAAACAAAAATATTCTTTCTGAAAGTTTATTGAGCACAGGCTTCTGATTTAGCAAATTCAAATTTTACATGTTCCAAAGACTGATTTCCAGATGCATTTGGGAAAAGTGTCGGGCCACATTCAAATTAGCCTTATTGTTCCATAATATCTTACTGGAGTACAAGGTTAATTAGTACCATAGGCAATATGCATTATTCATCACAGCAATCAGGCTTTTCTTCTGTTGGGCTGTTGTATGCTGCAAATGGTTCCCCTTCCAATAACAAATTCTTGAGATATTATTTTCATATTTAATCCTGCCAAATCATACTTGTGATATACAAATTATGTGGACACTCTGATGCTGATGGAAAACATATTGGGTGTCAAAAGGACTGTAATTTTAACGTTTAACTCCTGGCTTGCTTGGGTGTAGACATCCAGGACCATGGGAGATACAACATGATTTTATTAACGCCTAACTTCAATCTGGTCCAAACTGAGGACCACACTAGTGATGTCAGTAGTGCTGTTTTACATCAGTAGTGTTTTCAATGCTTATTGTCAGCAGTATCTCACTGCAGGCACGAAGTGCTGAAGTTGTGTTGCTGCTGCAGCACTGTGGCTGCTTGCGATATCCCAGCACAGATCTCGAGCATCTCCATTCCCACCCCAAGGGCTGCGGCTGAGCAAGGCCCTGTCAAGCAGGGCTCCTTCAAGCACAAGGGCTAACTGTGAGGTGCCCTTGGCTACCTCCCACTGCCAGGGTCCCTGCCCTGCTCCAGGGTCCCACGTGGGCTGCAGCAGTGAGCAGGGGAGATGCTGGCTGACTGGCTTGCGCAAGGTCTAGTGAGAGGTGGCTTTTGCTTGCAAAGCCTGTTTGTGGAGCAGGGGGGTTGGCCTTTCTTTCTCAGTTTGAGAAACCAGCACTCCCTCATCCTCAGCTGGTAATGAGTCCACTAGAGAAGAATCATGTGGGAGGAGGAGTTAGGCAGTGCTGTGATTCAACTGATCCTTCCTTTCTCTGAAGGCAAGGCACTTGCACCCCTGAGATCCTGCTGCCTTCTTTGTCCAGCATTCAGGAGGCTGAGTCACCCCCATGTCCAGAGATGATGGTGCTGCAGGTGCCTGTAGCCTCCAGAGCAGCACTCGGAAAACATGATGAGCTGCAGTGATCCCTCTCTCCCACAGTGCCTACTTAAGGAATAATACTAATCTGAAAGATCTTTGGGAGGTCTTTCTAGCTCTGACATTTTTCCCTGGCTGCCTTCTGGAGGAATTTTCCAGCCTTCTGTCAGCTGTACACACATGTATTAAGGGTAGATTAGATAGGTATTAGGAGGGAAAACTGAGACACAAAGGCTGCGTCACTTGCTGAATGTCCCATGAACCACTTTTGATGGAGTTGGAAGGCTCGGGCTTCCTTCTTCCGCCATCCTTGCTTCAAGATCGTTAGCAATTCCTCTGATCTCTCTTGCTCTCCTGAAAAGGATTTAAGCACGCACTTGTGTTCTAAGGTAAGGTGGTGCAGCCCCCTTGCACAGCCAGGCATGCCTTGCAAAGTGATGCTGTGCTGTCACGGCCCAGGGGAGCAGCTTGCACTGACATGGCTGGAGGATAAATATGGCAGAGTTTTACCTTAAATAGCCTGCGGCAACAAATCCGCTGCGCTACACCAGCCTTGCTGAAGCGATTGTCAGGAATGCTTGAGATTCCTTTGTGTTCAAATCGCCAAGTAAATATTTTCCAGCAGCCCTGACTCACTTCCCTTCTGCCCCTCGTTTTGTACATGCATTGTTTTCCCCTCCCGAGTTTCCCTTTAGGAGGATCAGAGTGCTTGGCTTAGGTGACTGCTTTGCTGCTGGCCTCCTCCTGGCTGGGACAGAGAGAAATTTCAAGGGTATGAATTTTGCTGTCTGATGCAGAACACAATGTTGGCTTTGTGTCAGATAATAGAAAATGAACACATGCTTTGAAAGAGAGTACCCTGGTGCGTCCAGGGCTTTCTGGGGCAGTTTGGAAACAGCTTTTCAGCAAGAATAGGCGAGTGGATAAATGCTCAAATTACACTTGTCTATCAAACAACTGGCAAATGCGTCTGCTCCTTGGTTTAGGTGCTGTTGTGATATAAACAAATGAGCAGTCACAGGAATGTAAAGAGGTGATGAGTATTATTCTTTTCCCCTGATTATTACCCACTGCTTTAAAACAAGTAGCTGAGATGCCTTTCAGGCGACCTCTGCTCTTGCATGAAACTGCGTTTGTAGAGTAATTTGGATTGCTTCAGGTTAAAACAGAAGGGTATACACTCAGTATTTGCTTAAAAGTTGGTTGTAGACAGCAGAATAATAAGTAAATTGTACCTAAAGTATAATTACGTAAATCATCAAAAGTGGAATGGCTTTGTCAGCTTAGTCTTTTAAGAGTCTCATCAATAACTGATGAGCTTCAGTAAATGCAGAGTGCTTGTATGCTACTTTGTTGCACACTTATGACATAAAGGCGAAGGAATTTAATTTTTTTTAAGCATTCCTGGGGACAAAAAAAAAAAAATTCACAGCAATCAGTGGTGTGTAAATTTAGTGTTGTGTTGTAGGTCAGCATGGTTGAAAGTATTAATGAGAGAAAATCTTCTGCAGATGCTGCGTCCATAGATCTCTGAAATAGCTTTTGGGGGCAAAGACTAGACTACGTGGCTGATAAATAATAGAAGAACTTGGCTCCCTCTCCTCCCCTCCCTTTTCTTAGGTTTACATGACATGAAGCACTACTTGGAAAAAGTGGTGTTCAGTCTGTACCGGAATATAACAAAAGCCATTGTTGTTCCAGAGAAAAGTTACATTTCTGTTATGTTTTGATTTTTGAAGTAGTTGGTCTATAGCTCTGTTGAGTCTGAAGGGGCAAAAAAAGCTATTAATCGCCATGCCTGGCTGGCATCATGAGTGGAGAAGGAGCCTTGAAATCAGAGGATACGTACAGGGGGAAAGCAAGCCCATCATTTTTGCTTTGGCCACATAGATATAACCAGCAACTGGAGAATTTGTCTCTGTTTCAGATGTGCTTAAAAATACAGCACGTGTACGTGATGGCTTGACCCTAGGAAGGGCAGCTGCTCGGAAGAGAGCCGGGGTTGGGGCACAGCACACCAGGCAAACTACCGACATGATGTTTGGCAGGCATCGTGGGGACTCTGTGGTATCTTTTCCTGGTGCTTTTAGCCCATAAATGTTTTATGTCTACTTATTAAAGAAGGATGTGGTGCTGGTGCTAAGTAGGACTGACCTGTGATTTCCTGAATATGATCCCATAAACTCAGGTTTANGGCAGCAGGAGATTAAAGTCTTCTAGATGCTCTAAAAATCATCATGTTTAAAAATGCTTTGAATCTTCATTTCTTGGAGAAAAAGAATCAGGTCCCACTTTAAATAGCTTGTTTATGTTTTAGAAAAGATGATAAAGGAAATACATGATTTCCTGGGCTTTAAAATGGCAACAACATAATGTTAGTAGCACTGACACGTAGCTAACATGGCCTTTCCAAAGCCGAGGAAGTTTTGCAATTGATGATGAAGAAAAAAGAACTGAGCAATCAGTCTCAGTTACGTTTCTTGTATACTTGCCTTTTTGGATTGGATTCCCAGGGCTTTTGTCACAGGATCAAATATCTGTTTTACATAGGTGATGTCATTATCCTTATTTTGGTGATGAGGAAGCAAAGCAAAGAAAGGAATTGCCAGAATCATGTATCATTCCATGGAAAATCAGACTTCCCAGTCTTGTACCCTGCTTCCTAAACCACATGTCCCTGCAGATACAGTGACTGTTATTTCTTCTCATTAGTAAGTGTAGGCATATGTCTACTGTATTTTAGCTGATCTTAAGTGACTCGCTGTCCTGGCAATAGTTAGTTTCAGCAATGTGATTTGTAGTTTACAGTTGAGGTCTTGTTTTCCCCCTATACCTAGGCCGGGATTTCAACTGTGGCTCAGTCACATACTTTATTACATTTTGTCTTGCATGTTCTCACAGTCTACAGGATATTCTCAACAAGGTTAGGAAAGCTAGAGACAGGAGAACATCACTGATGTATGAGTATTTAATTTCTGATGTCTTAACCTTACTGGGGAAATAGGAGATGTTTAGCATGTTATAGAAATTTCACTACAAAGTATGTGGTATTGCTAAGCTGTCTGTATCTTCCCTTCTAAAAAAGACTGGATTAAATATTTTGCTCTGTGCTGACTTACTAAAAAGGATGATTTGCAGCCTTTTCTCTTTTGATGAAGCACCAGATTCTAAATATGTGTTCCAATATTTGCTTTAACATAGCATGCTACCGTGGATGGTGTTTCTACATATTTAATTATTTCTTGAAAAGAGAGTGAAAGCGGATCAGTGCCTTACAAAGCAATATGCCTCTGTTTTGCGTCCTGTGGCAACACGACTAGATCTCTTCCTCTCAAGTAAAAATGAAAGCAAAAGCTCCTCCTGTCTTCACGCAAAACTGGCAACCTACTGTTTAGGCAAAACCCCTCAGACTTTCAGCTTCTGCAGTCAAAAGATTAGCAAGCCAAAACATACAAGTGCAAAGTTTCCAATAAATGATGATTAAGTAGCGTGTAGAAGTGAAGCCTGCTGTGAGCTTTCAGTCCCTTCAGTTGAACTGTTTTATAATGTAATGCTATCAGGATATTTCATTGTACACAGGAAGGCAAGGGAATAATAAAATATATGTGCTACAATTCCCATGTGCGTGTGAGTTACTTGAATTTATCAAGCTTGCTGGTGTGCCTCCAGAAATTTTCCCCAAAATGATGACTAGTTCTTTAATTACACTTAGACAGAGCTGTGTTGTTGGTGGTGTTTGAAACTACAGATTGAATTTAGTAATGTAAGTGTCATTAATCTGGTGAAATAAAAATGCCGAGTTTTTTAATAAGGTCTCAATTTAATGTTTTTAAATGCTCTGAAGAGATTTAATGCTAAACCAGCTGATATAAATCTGCTCAGCTTCTCTATAATTGTCTCTCTCAAGCATGTACCTCTCTTCAAGGGAGCTTGGCTCACACTAATTTCAAAGCTGTTTACTGCCGGCATGAATTTGATGGACTCTAACTTTTATTGTTAAAAGTTGTTAACATCAGAGGTGACCAAGAAACTGAAGTGGCAGTCTATATATAGTATTAATTGTCCTGTATTTTTTGTAGAGTACCACAGAAAAGCCCTGGTCTTTCTGTTATGCCCTAGATGCCAAGAGCCTGTCCAAAAGAGTTTGCAGGTTTGAATCTTACTGTCTTTTAAGCCTTACGGGTGAGTTCTCGGCCCCCATTTTGGGGGACTTGTCCGTGTAACAGACTATGCCTTCCTTTTTGATCTTGTAAATGGAGATGTATCACTACCACTACTTGATCTTGCTGGTTGCAAGGCACTGGGAGATGGAGCTTTGTAGCTGCATCAGCCTGGCACATTGAGGTTTCACGCAGTGCTAAGTGGAGTAGAAATATGCCATTGTTTTCATGATTGCATTTGTTTATTCCTAAATAAGCTCCAGTCTTTTTTCCTGTGGCATTTTGTTTCCCCTCTCTTTTTTATTTTTATTCCCCCCCCAAACGTATTTTTCCTAACAAATCATCAAATTGGTATGTTTCAGATGAGGAAGGGAGAGCATTACTTGAGTTGTGTTCTAATTGATATATATGAAACTTGCTGGATTGGCATTCCTTCTAAGGGAAATCTTGGTGGCTTCTTCATTAACTTTATGTTCATTCAGCTTCTGTGGACCTGTCGTCATTTATACTGGTGCAAAGTGAGTCCAGATGAACTCCCTTCCAAGCTTAGTTTCCCTGTATGGGAGAGCTGCCCTGGGGGTCAGGATGGAGCTGCCTGCATGTCAGTGAGTGTGTTTAGCCATCCTAATAGTAAATATTGTGGTTAAGAGGCAGTGGTTATTCACAGGGGAGCTGAATCACTGCACTTGCTTCAGAGCAACAAAGAGCGGAAACTGTACTAGCCTTGAAGATGAATCGGTGCTGCGGTGATTAAAAAGATACGTATTTCCCATGTTCCATGTAGGAGTCGGCATTGTTTTCCCTGGGGATTTTTGTCAGTCTGTAAATAAAAGATGCTGACAGTTTCCTTGGGGATCAGCTTATGGTCTGAGAACATCGTTTGCCATCAGATAGTCCTCATTAGGCGGTGGCTGGCATAGGGGAAGGTGGGTAGAGTGCTGAGCTTTGGCACTTCCTTTCCCTGGCTGAGTCACCAATTCCCTTTTCCAGCCTTGGTGTCCCACCATCTAGCTGAGATGAGCGAATACCTGTGGATCAGCGTCCCCGGGCATTTGCGGGGAGTGGGGGAGTGGAGGGGAGAAGGTTTCTTGGGAAACTGATGCTGTGTGAAGTTAAAGAAGTGCAAATAAATACTGTCTCTCTTGGCATGGGGCAGGGAGCCTGTGTATTTGCAAGCACGGGGCTGGCAGGGCACGGATGCTCCTGGGTACCACGGTGCAGTTAATGAGCACTGCTGCTTTTCTTCCATCAATATGTGAGCAGCTTGGCAAGCAGGCCAGGGAAGAGGGGCAGCTCATGAGCCCAGTCACTGTCCTGCTCTTTAATTATTACTGTTTTCAAATCCCTTTCAGTATTCACAGCTCAATTTATGTGCTAATTGGCCCTTTTAATAATCAAAAGATAGAGACTACAAAAGTCGGGGTGTGCATTCTCCCGGCAGTGCCGCTGCCGTAGCTGTGATAAATTATCTATGGCAAATGTTCCGTTGCCTTGTGGCGCTTGGCCTCTGTCAACCAGCACGTTTTCTGCTGGGTCTGGTGGCCCCCAATGTGCAAAGCTGGTCCAGGAAGGAAAAAAGCTGAGGGGAGGGTGGCTGCTGAGTGCTGTGGTGCTGCTGGAGCGGGGGGATGCTGAGGCACAGAGAGGTGGGTGCTGCTGCAGGGAGGGTTTCTGCTGTTGGGGATGGTGATGGAGGAGTGGAGACCATGCAGCCTCTTGCCCAGATGGTACGTGAGGAGCTCAGTGCTGAGTGCGTTCTGAATTATCCACAGCTCCACCTAAGGTACAGAAATAGGATTCCTCATTTTCACTGCCTCCCTTGGCTTCCCGTGTCCACCTCCTGCTCCTGTCCCCCACGAGATCCCAGGTGTAGCATAACCTGGCTTTCTTGGCACGTCTGGCTCTCCCCTCTGCCGTCACACACGCTGTGGCATTTCTCTGGAGCTGCTCAAAACGCAGCTATAATTATCGAGTACATATCTGCTCTCATTCCCTCCCACTCACCCTCTGGTACCTTGTGCCAGGCCCTGCTTTTCCCTGAAAACCCCCTCGCTCGTTCCTAGCGCTTCCACCTCCCCTTTCCATCCTCCCTGCTGCTCGTGGGTGTGGGAGAAGCCCCCTCCTGCACCTCACAGCCCTTCCCACGTTCTTCTGAGCCCACCAGCGGGGAAACTTTTCTGTGGTGTCCATGTCAGGAAGGGTCACTGTGCTCGGATGTAGGTTGCCTTCTGCCCTGGGATGCCGGTTTGCAGTGTCCCCAGGGTGGAATCATCTCCTTGTTGGGTTTTTTTGGTTTGGGGTTTTTTTTTTGGTTTGGTTTGGTTTTTTTGGGGACAGGCAGTTTTGCTCTGACATAACAGTGTGTGCAGGAAGAAAGGAGATGTAACACCCTTCCTGCCCCCAGCATCATCCCAGGCCACTCGGATGGGTGGAGCGGCAGGACCCGGCATCTGGGCTCCGGACTGGAGAAAAGCCCAGCCTCCCGGCTGCCGGCCGGGGAGGATGGAGGAAAGGGACAGCTTGAGTTGGGCAAGGGATGGCTTTAAAATATAAAGCATGCGAGTTTGCTTTTCCAGAGCTTTCTCACAGGGGCACATGAGAGTGAGGAGTGTGGGTATGGTCTGGGTCTTTGGGGATGCCATGTCCTCAGCTTTTTACAAGATGGCACTTGCAATATTTCCTGGTAGCTAGAGTGCTTCTAAACAGCTTATATTTTTATTTCTTTTTTTTGGCCATCACAGAGTTTTCTATGGATGTGGTGTATGATGTTTGTCCTGCTTACCTGGAGTTGAGAAGTATCAATTTGTACCTTTGGAAAAGTCAGTGTAATTTTGGAGGAAGCTTTTTTATTGGTGATATAGCTTCAGGAAATGTTACCATTTGCTTATGAGATGCTAAGAAACTTTTTACCTCCTGGGTGTCTTCCTTCCACTGACAACTGGTCAGTCTCTGAGGCTAGCTCTTTTAGAGAGAAATCAGACATACTGTGCATTAATTTCTTTTTAATCAGTTCTTTCACACCATCAGCAAGAGATGTTCACCATGAAGGAAATACACAAACTTTTTTTTTCACTCTTTATGGTAATAAAATTGGTAAAAGAACCTTGAAGTAGAAACTGTTTTCTTAATTTCTTGGTAAGTTTGTGGAAAGTGAAGAGGAGGTTATCGAATTTGTTAACAGGGCTTGGAAAACTCCTTTGGGAGATGCTGCTATCCATTATAGCTGCGTGTCTGTGCAGAAATAAGAGTCTGCAAAAATAACCAGATGCACCTAGTACATTGAAAACAACACTCATGATACTGCTTTGAATAATACACTACTGAGGGATCTTGCTGGAGGTGAAATAAGATATAACATGGGAGAATCAGGAGTGATGTATGAGTGTTGAAAACCAGGAGGTAGCTAGGTGTAATGCATAATTACTTAAAAATATCTTTCAGTTTATCTTCTCTGCAGACTTTGATGGATCAGAATTTTCTGGTCTTTTTCTTAAAGCAGTAATTTTCTTTTTTCTTTGTTTTCACGGAAAGTAATGAGCTGAACACAAGCTGATTTGTTTCAAGAAAGCTTCTACCCTGTTAACTAGGGACATAAAGAATTCATGCTGAAAATGTTATGAGCCCAAGTTGCTTATAGCTCGCAGTTTTCACGTTAACCCGTGGAAGGGATGTTGGTGGGAGGGGAAGATGTTTGCATCCCTAAAAATGCGTGTCATGCTTAGTACAACAAAACCAATTCATTATTAGAAAGCAGCGTTTGTCAAAAATAGGTAGTAAACACAGAGTTCAGTGGGTTTTTCCAGCTCTCCCTGGAGGCAGGTGGATGTAGTGGGTGGCTGGGGCAGGGCTGGTGTAGGGGTCGAGCAGCCAAAAGGGAGATGTCTTAGCAACATCCACTCCTGGGGTGAAATGTGACTCAAGACATGGGCTTAAACTTGTTCATATAGGCTCATCTTGGAAAAGAGTGAGTTTCAGACTATACGTATTGCTTCGGGTTTTGGAAAAAATGTGGAAAAAGCCTTGGATTTAGCAACCTGTGAGGCTTTCTCTTGCCTAACCTTTTCAGGTTGGTTGTTTCACAGAAGGCAGTTTATGAAATTGGATGGTTTTAGAGGGTTGTTCATTTCCAATTGATAGGTCCCAGTTTGTCTCAAGCCAAGAGTGACCAGATGTAATTACCATATGGTGGCCATACATAAACAGTTATGGGAGTGTGGGAAAAGAGGGAGAGGCGAGGAAACGGGTAGAGTATTGGCTGCGTGTTGTTGCTTCTTGCACTTATCAGCATCACAGTAATGCAAATATATGCATGCGGAAGTTGTGCAGTTTGCTTGAAAATCATGAATTTTAAATCCTACTTATTTGTTGAATTCTTTGATTTGCCTCACAGATTCTGAGCCTTTAGTTTTAATTTTCAGGCTTTGCTTGGCAAATGTGAAGCTGGCAAACCTAATTAGAAAAAGGATGGAGGTTGTGATTCTAATGGGTCATTTAATTTAAAATACCAAATATGATGAAAATAAGAGACTTGACAAGAATGGCAGGAAAACATAAACAACCTTCTGCAGCTGATACCGATTGCTCAATGCTCCAACTGTAGGGCTTGCTCCAGGAATAACTGGGTAGGTTTTCTGGCTTGAATTTGCTATTAGGTGAGAGGAGATTAGTATAATAAAAGCCATTTGGCCTCAACATTTTAGTGCTTTGCATCTAATGTCTTTTTCACCAGAGGGGCGAACAACTACCCATCTGAAGATCAACCTTGCTGTCTGCTTCAGTAATAGTCTCTGAGAGGACTTGAAATAATAGAGGTGAGTTTTGGGAATATGTACTGCTTTTACTTAGGCTATATGAATTCTCCATTGGAGAAAAACAAATGTTAGTCCCCAGTGCTGCCATTCTGTCACTTTTCTTTCCCAGCAAATTAAGATATTATCCATGGTGTAGTAAATTATTTAAGATCAATACACTTGGCAAGTTCTTATCTTGTCCAGTAGGCTGAAGATGAAAAATTATACAGCATGTTTCCAAATGAAGTGTTGCATACATGATAAATAGTTATTAAATTGTGCCTCACAGATGACATCATACCTAATAATACATTAGGGGTGTTTATATCTATGCAGCTCCTAGGAGTCAATTATTTTTTCAGCTAGTGCTGCCTCATGAAAATAGCAGATTTTTTTCACCAGGGCCAGGCAGCTAGTCATGAGGGAGAAATTAAAGCAAATGTGTTAGTGGGAAATGTGGCATTGCAAGGCTGGTGTAGGCAAAGTGAACACTTAGAAGCTGTAGAGGACCTTGAGGCTGATCCTTTTTTCTCTTCATCTTACTGACAGTGTGAAATGGCCAAAGTGCAGAAGCAAATGTTCAGCTTTAGAAATAATGGGGAGCAACAGAAATTTTCTAAATGGGGATGTGCACCTCCAAGTTGAGCACAGGCTTAATGCTTGTGTAGTCATGTGCCTAGAAGGAAGATTTTATCTTTTTCGATTTATATTTATTACCTTCCCAATCACTAGTGGTGTCTACACAAAACTCCAAATTCAGATCTGGTTAGAAGCTGCTCACCAAAAGTTGAAAGCTGCCTCCTAACTGTAGTACTATTTACACATTCAGGTACACACCAGATATTTCACTGTTGGTTTTAATCTGCAAGCAGTCAACGTACCTCTTTGTATCATATGTGGCATATCATATTGTGGTGGGTTGACCCAGGCTGGAGGCCAGGTGCCCACCAAAGCCACTCTGTCACTGCCCTCCTCAGCTGGACAGGGGAGAGAAAATATAATGAAAGGCTTGTGGGTTGAGATAAGGACAAGGAGAGATCCCTCACCGATTACTGTCATGAGCAAAACAGACTCAACTTAGAAAAAAAATTAATCTAATTTATTACCAAGCTAAAAAGAGTGGAGTAATAAGAAATAAACTCAAATCTTAAAACACCTTCCCCCCACCTCTCCCTTCTTCCTGGNGCAGGGGGACAGCCTGCCTCACCATGGTCTTCTCCAGGGGCTGCGGGGGAATCTCTGCTCTGGTGCCTGGAGCACCTCCTCTCCCTCCTTCTTCACTGACCTGGGTTCTGCAAAGTTTCTCACATCTTCTCACTCCGCGCTCTGGCTGCAAAAGCCACTGCTAGTTTCTTGGGGTATTTTTTCCTTCTTAAACGTGTTATCCCCGAGGCACTACCACCATCGCTGATGGGCTCAGCCTTGGCCAGCAGCGGGTCCGTCTTGGTGCCGGCTGGCATTGGCTCTATTGGACATGGGGGAAGCTTCTAGCAGCTTCTCACAAAAGCCACCCCTGTAGCCCCCTGCTACCAAAACCTTACCATGCAAACCCAAAACACATATGTGCCTTAACTGGTTTAGTCTTGTTTTAAAAGTGTTTTTCTTTTTCCTATTAATGATAGTGCTGAATGTTTCATTATTTTGGGGAGTGATGAGCATGTGTGAATTCTAACAATCTTGCATGGCCTTTCTTTGCAGCAGTTGCAAGTCTTGACATAACCGGTAGGGTGGTTTTTGTAGCTGTAGCTCCTCCTTGAGCTCAGTTATGTAAGTATTTGAGCACTTTCTCTCCTCCCTTAAAAAGTTCAGCTTTAAGACTTTATGTCCCCCTTCTCAAAGCTCACTTTGGGCAAAACCTGAAGATGCAGACTGTTAAAGATGTCTGCAGCACAGTCTCTTCCTGCAACACCTGCATGATGGTGCACTGCAGCTGATGGGGAGCTGCAGGCCACCTCATCAGCTTGACACCCTGTCCCTCATCACAGTCTTTCCTTTAGTGACTGTTGTTTGTAAAGTTATCTCAAAAAAAAATATACCGAAGGTAGTTTCTGTCTTTTGTGTTTTCCTGAACACAGATGTCAAGGAGATTGTATCCACTGATATTGTGAGAATTATGTTCTTAAGATTAAACAGGCTCACAACCTACTTGAAACCTGAAGGTGCTGATGCAGGCTGGATCCAGTATTGAACTGGCAAAGGTGAAAGTGGTGAAAGTGTGGAATAAATATGAAAGGTTTCGACACTGGTGCATCCTTACTTGCTGCCAAAACAATCTGTTTGTATTAGTCCAAAAGCCTTTTAGGTAGTGAAAATTATCCAGCAGTAGAGCATGGCCAGAAAATGGGTAGAGAATGCTTTAAAATGGGAATTTCTTATGACTAGGAAAAACTTACCTTGATTAAAGCAAGAATACCAGTTGAAAACACCTGTAACTTTGATGACCTTCAGCTCTGGACTCAGTTTACTGTGTAAAGTGTGTTTCAAATGCCTAAATTCTTTGCATCTTTCACTACAAAGGGTGCTGGATGCTCCAGTAGTCTTGGAAGCTACCCAAATTGGTCACACACTGTTCTGAGACTGGTTGCAATGTGACCTAGTGAGATTCCCTGCAATGGTTTACCCTTCTAAAAGAAACCTAGTGGGTTTTGCTGAAACATCCTGCTGGGATGGAGGAGAACGAGAAGCGTGCAGTGCTCGCTGATGCGCAGAAGGACCGTGAGGTAATGAGGAACCATGCTTGCGGCACGGCCAGTGTTGGGGACCATGGTGCTTGTGGGAGTGAGTATAACTAACCCGCAGATATAGCTGGCCATTTCTCTGCCACAGGCTTTCCTAGCTGCTCCTCCACTGCTGTGAATTAATTTGATGCAGCACTGTGCTGTCTGTCATGATTTTACTCAAAAGAAGGAGCTGATAATTGTGTTAAATTGATCCTGCAAACAGTGGGGAATGATGGTTGCTGGTTTTTATCTTCCCATCTTTACAGTCCCAGGGCCTGTGTTCCTCTGAGGACTTCCCGAAGCCCTGAAAGCTGTCACCCAAGATACCTCAGTGCATCTGTGAATTAAGGATTTAACCATTTTGCATACTCTTTGATGCCGTTGGAGGGTTTTCTTCTTGATGGCTGTTCTGTTGGATGCTCTGTCCCCTGTCAGCCTCTTGTTTTGAGGCCAAGCAGATGATCATCTTTTGGACTTCTGTTTTCTGTGAGGTTGCAGGAGAGAGACCCTCCTTGGAAGGGAAAGGCCATCTGAGACCCTCCCCAGACTCTTCCTTCAAATAGATAATGTTTTTATAGTTAAAGTAATTGGGAGTTGGTGTGTTGGAAGTGGATGGTGGTTGTGTCGCTGGCCATCAGCAATCACCTCATCCACTTGTTCTGAACTCACCTTACTATGTGTGAATGACAAAAGCTGATCTATTGAGTCTTCCTTGCTTTAGCTGTCTAAATCAGTCATCCTTATAAACCACTGTTAGTCTAATTCCAACAACATGCTTTTGCTTTCTCTCAGAGTTTTTGAATGTTTCTGTGCAGAAGAAAGGGCAAAAAAGAGGAGAAGGGCAGAGTGTGGGCGCTGAACCATGGTTGCAAGCCAAGCAGGAGAAGTATGTTTGGAAGAGGACTTTCTAGGATGAGAGGTGAGATGGTCTGAAGTGGCTCATTCAGAAACCAGTGGAAATCTACCTTTTTGACTCTGTTAAGTATTTTTGGTTGGAATTTAAGGAATGTAGGGAGAAAACGTAAGAGTGAGAAATAGTGGTTGGTATGGTGGAAGTAAAGAAGGTTTTATAAAGGAGATTTTATAAAACAAAAGAAACTCACTACCTAAGAATAAAGCAAGAATACTGTTTTACCTGTTAAAACATTTTATATTGATTACCTATGGCTGGATTTAGTTCACTACAGTAGTGTTTTTAAGCATATGTGAGTACAGCCTTATAGGAATGTTACAGCTATCTCCCAGTTTAGGTAGGACACCTACTTTCTGGCAATATTGCTGACAGTAATGAAAAGAGTGTTTTCATCGTGTGTAAAAACCCATGCTTGTTCTAGGTTAGTGTGGAAATTGTTTGCATTACCTCAGTGCTAGCAGTAGAACTATAAATTGTCTTCAGGAAACACGACCGTGAAATATCCTTAGTTCTACCCCTTTCTGCATATTTAGTGTGCTCTACTAATCTTTCTTTCCCCAAACCCCTGTTTTAGGGAAATGATGTGTAAGACTCAAGGAACAATCATAGATATCGCCATATTCTTCTGCTCCCTGTGTGCTTATTTTCTATTGCAATGCTTGAAGTGTGTTAGGATATTATATTATTTTTCATGTTGTAATTAGTTTCTTTCTGGGTGGATGTGAGGGTTTTTTTGCTCTTAGGTATAATAATACTCTGTCTTTGCTCTGAAAGTGTAGTGCAACAATTTGTGGTGTTTTGAGAAGGTATTGGAGCCTAATATGTGTTCATATATTTGAACTTAAAGCACTGTGTTTTGAGGGAAATCACAGTTGACTCAGACTTTTGAGAGTTTTTTAGGATCCTAGCTGGAAGGTTTTCCTGTGTGAACGGTCTCCTAACGTAAGCTGAATTGCCATAATCAGAAAATTGGAGCTGTTTTCAGGTCCTTATGTTGGCCTCTAAAGGACATAGTTACCAGCTTTTGCAAATCTTACCTCTCTTCCAATTCAACCCATAAAACTGCAGTGTTTTTTCCTATATTCTCTTCTGGCTAGAAATTTCTTACACACGATCCATAGCAGAAAATGTCATTCCCTCCCCCTGCACCCCAAGGAAGCTGAGAAAGGAGGCACCCAAATCAGAAGCCAGGTTTTAGAAACTTCTCGGTATCTTGTAATGCTCATGGAGATGGAGAGCTTGTTTCAGGATGTGTGTTAAGCCTTTGAAGATCAGCTGTAACTGCACTCTGTTCCAGGGAGCTCTTTGAATACCTGGCCAGAGGTTTATATTGTCAGGATAAAGTCAGTTCTGTGCTTGGGAAACACGGGCAGGGGCTGTGTGTGCGGGTCCTCTCACTGTACGTGGATGCAGTGCCTGCGCGAACAGCAAAAGCCTATGCTGGGTACTCAGAGAGTCTCGTCTTGCCCATTAAATTTGGTAAAAGTGGAGGTGTTCTCCCTTTTCATCAAAGGGAACCTAAGCCACCTTGTTCCCTGCCAGGATGGTTAGGGAAGGGGGAACAATTAGGTGAGTAAGGGGAGAGGAGGGAGGAAGATCATCTATTTCTGTGGCTATTTGTGCAGCATTTTTACATGCCGAAATGCAGCCAGGATTCAAAGAAAAATGAAGTAGCGCTGGTTTGGAAAAAGAAAAAAATTCTGATCTTTTCTCACCATAGTGACAAGCAACTGGAGAAATAGCTAAAGTATTCAGAAGAAATGTTGATGCACCATCAGGACAAAATATTAAACAATAGCTCCTCTGAGTCACCTACATCCATGTTTTGACTCCTGTGCAATTGCCCTGACAGTCAGACTTAGTATTGAAGTGAGTAGAAGCTGCTAGAACACAAGGGCTTTTTCTACTTGGGTGTTTTATGTAGGTGCCCAAATAAGTGTTGGGAAGACTAATTTCAAGTGAGCTCTGTAAAAGGCAGCATTGGGGGCAAGATTGTAACTCCCTCTGAAAGTTCAGTCTTACTCTGGAGACTTATGGCTCGAATGTGTTGTTGAAAGTGCATTTTTAGGAAGATGCACAGCCTGATTTCTGAGGACTAAATAGGAAATGCAGGGGATTGATGTAAATCTGGAGAAGGCATTGCAGTGTGCTGTGAACGTATCCATCTCTGCTCAAACAGTAGGAGCTGAGATGTTTAAAGCAGTGCTTCTGACCTTGGCCAAGTCTCTCTCTCTGCCTGTTTCCCACCTTTTTGTCAGTACAGCCTGTTTTTACTGTCTTTTGGGGCAAAGTATACCAAATGACACAGAGATTTCCTAACCTTATATGGGGCATATCGGTACTGCTATATTACACATAACAGTATGCTTGGCACTTGATTTTTGCATACCCATCTGTTTGCCCTTACTAATGCTAGCTATCAGCTGAGAGTCCAAGAGCATTTCTGCCTTATCCTGGACATTTGCATCCATTAAAGTATTAATGATAAGAAGTGAAGGAGGATGAGAAGTTGGAAAACGAGGTTTGCAATTAGTAGTAGGTGAACCCAACCGAGCCTGGAATTTGCTGAAGCTCCTGGGAGATGATCAGACCTGCTCTCATGCACACGCTCCCCATGCAGCAGCACACAAACGCCAGGGTGCGGCATGGGCAGCCCGGGTGGCTAATATTTATTGAAAATGAACAGCCTGTGAAATCGCTGTGAAAACACTGCATTGTGGAAAGACTGCAGAGAGACCTGAGGGCAGCTGCTGGGACGAGCCATCACAGATGCTCCTTTGGAAATGAGTGATTTGCTGCTGAAGAGCAGCCGGGCTCATTTGTGGAGTGTGCACTCAGTGCTACCCAAACAGGAAAATCCACTGTGCTGGCTGCTTGTGTTGTAGCAGGATGGGGTTGACAAGTTAAGTGCTTCCCTTGGAGTTTTTACAATAGGACTTTCAAATGCTGCCCAACAATGCCGAATTGGTGAGTTGATAGCGCTGCTTACTGCTTTATGGAAAGTCATATTGTCGTGCATTTATTCGCTGCCTGTCTGGTCTTAATCCTGAATTTTACAATATTTATAGATCAAAACTAGAGGAGAAGAAAGAAAGGATTTGAACTTTCTCAGATTCTAGTGCAGTCCAGAAATTTGCCCTGGTTCAATAATTTAAAAAAAGTGTACACAGACACAAAAGCAATACTTTGCAACTGGGCATTTTATGACTCCATAATAAAGCTGAGCTGGGAATCAAACACTTTTTTTCCTAATATAAGTGGTTATCCTCCTGAGATGCTCAAGTTTGAGAGTTTATAAGTCTAGCCATTAACTACCTTAAGAGTTAAGGCAAACATGTTAGCAGTAGATCTTGAAAGACTCCCACATCTCATCAGGCTCTCTGAAGGCTGGCTGCTGGAAAGCTGTATGTTTTCTTCAAGGTTCATGTGAATGTGTCCACACTCCAGCCCAGAGTTTGGTGATGGAGCCATGCTGACCTGAGCTACGGCCACGTTGCCAGCCTGTGGTGTAGGCGTATTCTGGAGTCTGTGGGCAGATGGGGTCAAATTCAAAAATGGATGTAGGCATCCAAAAAGGGATTCAGATGGTCTTCTAGGGCTGAAATTCCAAATCCCTTCCCCACACTCTCTCCATGCAGCTGTGTGATACTCTGGAAGTATCAGACCGTGTTACGTACCTCTGACTTGAACTGGAAAACCAGAGCCCCTACAGTTATTCCTGCACAGAGCAAGTTTATTACATTATTATGCTGCTGAGTCATGGAAACGGACCACCAACACCAGCAAACGAGCCTCCTCGTATAAAAATGGGAATGTGCTTTTGCTGCCCAGACTTCTGGAAGAAGTGCCATGGGGAGACAGGGATGTTCTCCTCATAGACAAAGAGTTCTGTTCCTTCCTGACAGGAGGATGGGAAGTGCTGCTTTGGCGGCATAATTGAAGGAATTTGGATTCTCTAATTGTATTTCTCTCCTTAATATGGTGGGATTTCTTATCTGTTGAAACATGACCGGTTGTGTTAGGTTTGTTCTGTAAGTAGCTCCCTCTCCTGTACTGTCATTGCACGAGTTAAATAACAAGTCACTCCGAATGGTAGGACTGTGGGAGTTGCTAGAACTGTGCGTAGTTTTTGTATCTTTTCAAGCAGGTCTGCTGTACCAATCCTGACTTTTTCCTCTTTTGGTTATTTTGACACAAGAGGTTTTTCTGGAAATGTTTGGCTTTTTTTTGTCCATCTAGTAACTGTGCAGGAGGCATCAGATGTATTTCTGTCATTTTTGTCTGTCCTTGGAAAAAGTCTGCATCAGTAAAAACACAGTGCAGGTAACTAATACCTTCAGATATTTGCAGCCAGTGAGTGCCATATAAAGTCTGCAGTTGAGCTGTTGGATGGAAGAATAGCTTGCCTTTTT
>VXBL01006043.1:126217-137047 GCA_013400195.1 Aramus guarauna | reverse complement strand
AAAAAAAAAAAAAAGTGTTTTACCTTTTACAGAACTCTGTTTCTCATTTATTTAGGTCATCTGTTATGGGGAGAGGGGAACTATTACCCCTGCTATCTTCATGCTGGTTGTGATTTATTTTCAACTTAAGTATCATGCTGGCATCACGCAGGACATTTACGGTTCTGAACCAAGATGCCTCCCTCCCCGCTTGGTGGTAATGCCCTATCAACTCCAAATGGCAATTAATGCCGTTTCCCCAAAATGACTTCTGCAAAAATAAAGTGTAATTGGAAAGTAGTTGCCCATTAGAGTAATTTATCTTGTCAGTGACTGATTTGTTATTTAACTGTAAAACATTTTATTGATGTCTTTGAAAAGTGACTACGTGACCTAAGTAAAAATGTTAAACTTATTAATCACAGTAAGTTTTCTCTGCTGGGTTTACCATATACATGAATTATGTAGCTTGTAAAATAGGCTGTTTATTATTCTAAGAAAATACAGTGCTGTACTACAGCAGCACATAGTTTTAATTTTATTAGTGTTAAAAATAAGATGCTCAATAGATAAAAAGGTTAAGTGCAAGTTACTTGGTTCATTTTTTTATAGAGTCCCTTTGAAGATAAAGATGCTGTGTCCATAGTGAATAGTATTGTTATTAATTTCCAAAACCTGAAGTTCTTATTAAGTTGCAAGTGGGAGGAGAATCACCTCTTTCCCCTGAAACCCCCAGGGGTGATGGATTGCAACAATTTAGACCTTTCTGAGTCTTATAGATTCCAAAATTTCTACAAATTTATTGTCTTTAATATAAGAAAATAGCCTTTATTATCTATTGGATTCCTTTACATTTCTGGTGGAAAGCAATATGACTAATAATGCTAGCTCCCCTCTTTGCTGCAAGAGTAATAACTGTGAAGGTTGGTTTTGAAGCAACTCAGCTGAGTTGTGGCGTTTCTCACAGAAGTGGGGAGAATTGAAGAAAAAAATCTGGAATATTTCTATAGAAAAAAATAAGAAAAGGAGAGGGAGTGCAGCTCTACTCATGACTGGCTTGAGATGCCAGAAATGAGCAAAATGACACTGCAGATCCCAGGAGGAAGAGTGGCCGTGTTGTAGAGGAGGACCTGAAGGACAGGGTCTTCCTCATGTCTCTGCTGTCCAAGACAGTGTTGAGCTACGTGCGAAGAGGAGTCAACTCAACTTGAAATAGATTTTCCCTTCGATTTGAGCATTTTCTGGGACTAATGGGGAAACATGAGCTCAAACCAAGTAAATTTGTACGTAGCAGTGCTTTGTGCAGGTCTCTCCTTTGCAATTCATCCTCCTTGTGATAGGAATAGATGTGAGAGCTGTGCTACAGGTTGAGGCTGTCTCAGGACAGGCACTTTGACCAAACTGAGAGACAAAAGTCAAAACACGGATGGTGAAAGCATCAGACCTCTTCTTCTTGAACCAAGCAACCTGGGAGCAGAAAACTTGAGCACTCATCAAAACTGCTCAGGCAGAATCATGTTTCTTTTAGCAGAAATGTTGTCATAAAAAAATTAGAGAAAATCTCTTGATGCTGATTAAAAGCAAATCTCATGGTTATGAAACTACTGCAGTTTTCCATGCAGTAAGGGCTGCTCCCATCACTTCTCTTGCTGCATTGCAAGAGGAGTGAACATCACGCCATATCAGAGTGAGATTTCTTTGATTTCCATGTCTGGTGGGGACATCTGAGACCAGGCAGAAACTTTGGCATAATCAAATTGATATTTATTATTCACCTGTTTATGTGCTCTGTTGCTGGAGAATCTGAGCAGTTTATTTACAAGACTGTCCACATTCTCTTTCTCCTGCCAGTCCCCTGTGTCATTCCCAGTGATAAAAAGATGCTCTGATTTGGGTCTTGAAGACATATGGGTGTTAATATCCTGTTGAATACAAATGCAGCTCTATAGATCTTTTTCTAATTTCCTTCTATCTGTAATACTCAAGATATTCATTATATGATCTCATTTTATTTTATTACCTTACTCTCTTTAATTTTTATTTTATTCATAACAAAAACATAGGATGAGCAGAAAAGATGAGGATCAAATACAAGACTGGCAACAGATAAAGAACTTTGTAACATGAAAAAGGAAATTTCATGCTATTAATATTCAGTCTCACTGGAAGGGGGTAGGTTGAGTTGGTTGTGGGGGAGAGAAATGAAGATGATGGGGGAAGAGCACCAGTCTTGAAAGGGACTGTTCTGCCTGAAAAAGAGTCTGGATCATGTGATTGTCTTCAAAGCAGCAAAATAGCTGGGAGTGATGAACTTTACCAAGGTTTATCTTCGCTATGGAAGTCCTTTATCCTGTTTCTTAACTGGAATAACAAATGAATAAACTTGTGCTTTTTAAGAAATAAGCACTTGAGGAATTTGGCCTCTTGGCCTCCTGTCCAGCTGCAGATCTGGGGGAGCAGGGTTATTGCTGGGCAAGGTTCACAAACTGCCTCATCTCATTCTTCACCCATAAATAATATTCCAGACGGGATGTGCTCTGCACAGGCTGTGCATATGAAACTGTGAGCTCGTAGCTGGTCCAAGCAGGTGCCAATCTGTGATGTAGCTGAACGGTGGGAAGCCAAAATGTATCCCAGCTTGAATATCAACATTGGGATAGGCTTGGAGCAGGACGTGGCTATTTTTTGTCTGAGGGAAAGCTGTAAATGCCTGATGAGCAAGTAAAATACTTAATTTTTGCAACATACTGCAATTTGTGAGTTGGACAGCAATGATGTGAAATAACGAGAGAGACAGTCTCCAAATTTCTGCTTCTCAGAGTTGTGATATGATCCTCAAGTGCAAGCATCATGGAGATCTGGTAGCAGCAGCAGGAAAGACTTCAACGTATTATTATTCACATATCTGTGCATCTAGTGACACTTACAGAGGCTTTTGACAGGAGTCCCTTAAACCTTGATCCCCGAGTCTACATTTTAAGCAGTAACCATTAAAATTAAGGGATTTCATTTTTTAAAAGTAAGATTGTCTTATTTGTATGATTCACAGCCATTGCTCAAGATGTTAGAGTTGGTTACTGATGACTGTTGTGATTTCTGGCTTTTAACATTGGCCAGGTTGTGGCTGAGGACATCTTTTCCTGTTATCCATCTGGCTGTAGTGTGTCTGTGGGGTTTTGCCCCATCAGGGGCTCTCCAGAACCAGTGCTCCCAGTTCCACAGGGCTCCTTGTGGTTGCCTCATCAGCAGTGCATGGTCCTGTCCTGATTGACTTGGTTTGAACAAGCCATCGTCCCTGTGTGCCAGCTTTGCTAAGGCCATTGAAGTCAAATTCAAGCAGTAGGTGCAAAGCACGGTGGCAGACTGAAGGACGTTGAGATGGGTGCTTTTCACAGACTATTTGACATGCTGTAATCCACTTTTGTACTTTAGTAGTTCATTTCATTAGCTTGGCACTCCCTGTCTAAATATAAAAAATGCCCGCTGAAAAATCGATTACTGTCACTTGTCACTGTGCCTCATTTACCCTGCCTCAAATGCCTGGGGATAATTGGCAACAATGGAAAAGTTAGCAGCCTCTGACTGTCAGCAAGGTTGCGAAGGCACAAAACAGGGTCTCCTATCGTGACGTTGGCAGGTCAGCTTTGTAGGGGTTTTGAAGCTGGGTTTGGAGGGGTGGTGCCCATTGCAAGCTCGTTCTTGCTCAGAAAAGCCTCCCTTCTCTGAATTGCTCTCTGGGACAGACCATCCCTTTCTCCCAGCTCTGCAAACCTCTCTGTAAATAGCTTTCTGTGAAATTTGGTTCAAAGAGGTGGAAGTGCTGCTCAGGGAAAAAACCTTCTTGGGGCTTGTAGCTCTGAAATAAGTCCACGTATATAAATTTTGAAGTTGTTTCCTCAGCTTGTGTTGAAACTTGAATGGAGTCCCATGAAGATCCAATATATAAAGTTTTCCTGAGGGGAGGAAAACCCCATGAGCCCATACTTCTAGGGAAACACTGGAGAGTTAGGTGTTCTTGGATTGTATTACAGCCTTTCTAGTTGGAAATGTGGCGTTAGGAATAACTCCAGGCAAAGTTTATAAACTCTCTAGAGTGCCTTGTATTTAGTTCTCCTAATCTATAGCATTTTCAGACTCTGCATATTGATTGATTTCTTTTTTTCTTTTGTGATATTAAGAATAATTACCAAAATGGAAACCTTAGTGCTGGACATCTCTGCTGCTTTGATACAATTTTTTTTTTTTTAAATTCCTGGTTATTAATCAGCAGTAAGTCTCAGCATGTCAGTGGGTGGTCCTCCATGTCATCAGTTAATACAGCTCTGTGCACCAAACCGTGATGTCTTACAGTTTAAAGCATATTACTTGATGGAGCAGCTGAGGTTTTGCTCTGTCATTTTGAATGATATTCCATAATACTATTTAATGTGATGTTAACTTTCAACAGGAGCATGACTAAACACTAGAAATTAAATTTTTTGA
Organism: Aramus guarauna; assembly: GCA_013400195.1. Lineage (NCBI taxonomy): Eukaryota > Metazoa > Chordata > Aves > Gruiformes > Aramidae > Aramus > Aramus guarauna. The sequence continues at coordinate 132,586 of VXBL01006043.1, read as the reverse complement.
CATTTGTCTGTTGTTCATTATGGTTGATGTGCAGTTTGGCATCCTTTTTAAGTAACACTACATCCAGCACTGATAACATGGTTGGAACATAATGAGCTGTTGAAAGATTATAGCAATGGAAAGGTCAAATAATCACTTAAACATGGTTAAAAAATAAATCTTGAAAACACTGTTGGGCCCCTCTTTCATTGGATTTAGTTAAAATGTTAAAAGAAAAACCCCAACTCCCATAATTCTGTTTTCCTGAGATAAATACAACAGAAATAGGTAACATAGAGGAAGAACAAAACCTCTTATGTTTTAGTATCGTTCTACAGAAAGAAAACTAAGCACCCTGACTTGACAGGGAGGCACTTTCTGAACATATTTTGCAAGTGTGTTTGTGTCTCAGTGCAAATTAATTACTAATTGCCTGTTATGTGATGTGTTGAAATTAGCTCTTTCTTCCTCATCATAGCTTGAGACATCTTTGCCTCCCACTTCTTAAGGAGGTCAGGGCTTCGGCCTCCTCTGGAATCCCAAATGAGGTTTGTCAGTCAAGCGTAGCAAAATCTAATCTCATCCAGAGAAAAAGAAGAAAACAGACCAGAAAATGATCTGATTTTCCGATTTCATGGCCAAGGTTACCCTGGGAAGTGCTGAAAGTGGCATTTAAAGCCCGTAACTAAGGTGGCATGCCAAACTAAGCACTAATAACAGAGCAACCGTGTGGAAAGATATCGCTTTAACAATTTTACAGTTGCTAAGTGTGAAAATTGTAGTGTGGGCAAGCTCCTGGAATCTGTGGCAATTGGTTCAAAGAGCTGGAATTGATGCTCAGCGAGAAAACACTCTTGGCCCCTGTAACTCTTAAACACCGATGAGGTCGGCTCCTGCTTTTGCTGTTCAAACATAAGGCTGAACAGCTTCATTAGAGACTTTTTTTTTTTTTTTCCTTGGAGAATAAAAAAAAGCAACACCACCGCATAGAAGGGAGTTGGTGGCTTAATAGGATGATGTTATCAATGTGGTCTTGTGCCGTATAGACCTAAAAGAAGAAGGATTAGGTGCCTGCACTTAAAAGATGATGGTTTTTTGCTTGTTGTAAGTGCCGTTCTGATTTTGCTTCTCAGACCCACATGCTTGACGTGCATGTGTGCACGCTCCCCTCCCTGGAGTTATGCTGGTACACAGCTTTACTCACGGAAAATACCTCCCATGACGCATACATGTGTCTGGGATGGGGACTGTGAGGTGATGTGTATCAGGAGGTGTTGAAGGAGCAGATTGAAAGCAAGCATATGGTCACATTTCTGAACTTCTCTCCAGACTGATTTGCACTAGGCGTAGTAGATGCCTTGGAAGAATAATCTGTTGAATGAGTTTGTACTCAAAGGGGTGGCTACTGTCTAGCCGGATACTAAACCAGCTAAAGGCCACTAAATGTCTTCTACAAATAATCAGCCAACCTTCCTATCCCAGCATGGTGAAGTGCTCATACCACAGGCTGGATGTAGCAAGGGTGCCAATCCCCCATGTAAAACTGTGTTGCCAGACCTCCCTCCTCTGGTCGGTCTTGGCAGCAGAGTTGGCACTTGCTGTCTTACCCAGCAAATGCACAGGGACCGTCCCAGGCACTTGTGTGGTGGCAGACCTCCCCCACCAGAGACGGCTGGGCGGCCAAGGCCCTGCAGCTGGAGGAGGCTTTGCTGCAACTGGAGGAGCTTTGCAGAGCTCCTGATGGCCCTTGAGGAAACACTGTTTAGAGGAGAGTTGTCTACAGCGTGAGGAGATGTTCTTACCTCCTGTGGCTTCAGGGTATGCCTGAACTTGGATGAACCAACCTGATTTCCTTCTAACCAACCTGATTTCCTTCTATACCAACCTGATTTCCTTCTATACCAACCTGATTTCCTTCTATTACCAACCTGATTTCCTTCTATGACCAGGTGACCCGCCTGGTAGACGAGGGAAAGGCTGTGGATGTTGTCTACCTGGACTTCAGCAAAGCCTTTGATACAGTCTCCCACAGCATTCTCCTAGAGAAGCTGGCGGTTCATGGCCTTGATGGGTGTACTCTTCGCTGGGTTAAAAACTGGCTGGATAGCCGAGCCCAGAGAGTGGTGGTGAATGGAGCTAAATCCAGTTGGTGGCCAGTCACAAGCGGTGTCCCCCAAGGCTCAGTGCTAGGACCGGTCTTGTTTAATATCTTTATCAATGACCTGGACGAGGGGCTCGAGTGTGCCCTCAGTAAATTTGCAGACGACACCAAACTGGGTGGGAGTGTTGATCTGCTCGAGGGGAGGAGGGCTCTGCAGAGGGACCTAGACAGGCTGGATCGATGGGCCGAGGCCAACTGTATGAGGTTCAACAAGGCCAAGTGCCGGGTCCTGCACTTTGGTCACAACAACCCCATGCAACGGTACAGGCTTGGGGAAGAGTGGCTGGAAAGCTCCATGGCAGAGAAAGACCTGGGGGTACTGGTTGACAGCCGGCTGAATATGAGCCAGCAGTGTGCCCAGGTGGCCAAGAAGGCCAATGGCATCCTGGCTTGTATCAGGAATAGTGTGGCCAGCAGGAGTAGGGAAGTGATTGTGCCCCTGTACTCGGCGCTGGTGAGGCCGCACCTCGAATACTGTGTTCAGTTTTGGGCCCCTCACTACAGGAAGGATGTTGCGCTGCTGGAACATGTCCAGAGGAGAGCAACAAAGCTGGTGAGGGGTCTGGAGCACAAGTCTTACGAGGAGCGTCTGAGGGAACTGGGGTTGTTTAGTCTGGAGAAGAGGAGGCTGAGGGGAGACCTTATCGCCCTCTACAACTACCTGAAAGGAGGTTGTAGTGAGGTGGGGGTCGGCCTCTTCTCCCTGGTAACAAGCGATAGGACCAGGGGGAATGGTCTGAAGTTGCGCCAGGGCAGGTTTAGGTTAGACATTAGGAAAAATTTCTTCACAGAAAGGGTTGTCAGGCTCTGGAATGGGCTGCCCAGGGAGGTGGTTGAGTCCCCGTCCCTGGAGGTATTTAAAAGAAGGATAGATGAGGTACTTGAGGACATGGTTTAGTGGTTATGGGATGGCAAGGTTAGGTTAGTGGTTGGACTTGATGATCTTAAAGGTCTTTTCCAACCGAGATGATTCTATGATTCTATGATTCTATGAAGGCACTTTGGGGCAGGCTGCAGCAGTGGTGCAGGCTGATGGGCTGTCTCTGCAAGGCACTGGGTGAGAATTTGCCATCGGTGTAGCTGCGTAGAAATGACGATTACAATAGTCCTTTCTGTGAATGTGGGAGACCTCTGAGATGGTGCCTCCTCCTGGCTGATCCAGTGTCAGCATCTTTGCAGCTGAGGTCATTCGAGTTCCTAAATGAGGCTGCAGGGATCAGGCTTTAGGGAGCTGTTAGTTGAGGTTGTGGGATCAGCTGCCATTAGTGAGGCTTGGAAAATTACCCTTGTTGCTCGGGTTAGGGAGTGGGAATTTGAAGCCTTATCTATTTGACAGCATATTTATAACCTGCCATTGAAGAGTTTGTCCTGGCCTGTGTGAAGCACAGCTAGGGAATTCTTCAGGGCTAGTGTAATTTTTGTGAAGACTTTGTCACCGTTTTTTTTTTTTGTTTGTTTTTCCCTCTGTATTTCTACCATTGTAAGCTTTGCAGATCTTCTGTGTGTCTTTTTCTCCTAGCTGTTTTTAACTCACGCCTTCTAAAAGTGAAGATTCCTGTGTGATAGCACTGGAGAGGCAAAATGTGTTGGTGTTTGGCTGGGCTGCAGTAAGTAAGCTATTTCTGCACAAATTTCTTCTCTCACCTCATGCTGATGTCACCATGTCGTGTTTCCAGAACCAAAGTCTAAAGCAGCTTATATTTCACACTCGCCGGAGAGAGGCTGGAGCCTGGCATGCTCATGCAGAGTAAGGAGCTCTTGTCTTTCAAGGACAACTCAGGAAGATGTCTTGGGGGCCCGTGTCCTGGACTGCATTGTGCCACAGGCTGCCTGATGCAGGTGATGAACATTTGGGCAGGTGAAACCCTCGCTCGGTGGGTGGGAGTGAATGGATGCTCCAGCACAGGCTTCTGCAGTGGCTGCTCAGCCTGGCAGCGAGTGCTTGGAGCTGGCTGACTTCGCCTAAAGGTTATGAGTTTAGAATTCCTCTTTTGGTTTTAGGAAAAAAGCTTAGAAAGCATCAGAGAACTGAAGAGCGGAGAGGACTTCCACTATTCTGGTGCTAGTCTTTGTCTATCATAAGCACCAAGTCATATAATCCTGCCCATTAACTCATTTTAACATCTTTACTGTACCATCTGCTCCAGATAAGCTGGAGGTCTGGTTTAACTTGGAAGCAAAGCGCCAAACTCTAGACTTCCTCCATATGGAGGACTCCTGGTGAAATGAAAGAAAACCAGGGAAATGCTGATTCAGTTCTCCTGTAGATCCCTGTACCACCAACCTCTCCATTTTGGAAGAATTATGAACCATGTGTTGCTCCTGCCACTGTGCCAAAAAGAAGACGACTTTTATGTAGAAATTGTGCATATGCAGTGCTTAAGCCTCTGCTCTCAGGGGCCATGCTACCTGCTTGAAATGGGGAAAATAAAGCAGTCCCAGTGTGTCTTTGCAGCCCATTGCTACCAGCTCCTCCAGGCGTGCTGAGATATTGGGAAGGCTGGGAGAGACAGAAAAAAAGCTATCTGCCTTTTGGGGAGCAGCAGCCTGAGCAGCTTCTGATGTTGGGAGCAGCAGCGTCCTGCTGCCAGCAGCTGTGATGTAGCAAGACATTGGGCCCTAGATGGGCTTTCTGGGGGTTGGTTTGGGCGGTTTTTTTGGTTGATTTTTTTCAACACAAGGGAATTGAATGTATTTGTAATCAGGTTGTATTGTAGTTGCAATCAATGGCAATTGTGGGCACAGATTTGCCAGATCCTCCATGTTTATCTTCTTAAACAAGAAATTTGTTTAGAACTGGCTCAGTCTAAATATGCTAGAAAGGCAGTTGTTGTTTCAATTGGTTTGGCTTCAGAACTACATTATGTGCATGGGTATTTAAAACCACATCCACTGGCATGTACTGCAGGCTTTTTTCTGATGCCCAGAATGCACAACATGTATTTACCTACGTAACCCTGATTTATAACGCATTTTATAAACTTTAACCCTTCATTCATGTGCTTTGCTGCACCAACCATGTTTCCTGCAGCCAGAGACATTTGGACTCTTGCCTGTCTGCCTCGTAAATGAGCAGGTTTGACCTCATACATTTAAAGTGAAACAAGAGATATTGCTGGGTTTATCAGTAATGGAGAGCAAGAATTGCTTACTTTTCTCTCTAACCTTTTTGGGTTGGAGGGGAGGGGAGCTGGGGATGGGTATCACCATACCCAGTGATTCAATCTGTCACGTGTCTGAGTCCAAGATGTCACTGCTGGCTGGCGGCTGGTATCTCTGTGGGTGGCAGAGGCAGCTGTTAAAGCCTAATGTGTGTTAACTCGTGTTTTTATATCTCTATCCTCCTTCCAAACCCTAAGGGAGTGTGAAATGGGGAGCAAATGACTGGAGCGGGAAGAGGCTCATGGGGCAGCCTTGGACGAAGTCAGAGTGCACTGGGGTCAGTCCTTGCCTGGGCTGGAGAAGGGGGCGGGGGGGGGAAACGATGCTATTTCTGCAAGTCATCATTTCACTGTTGGTTTTCTGATAGAGGCTTTGAAAAAAGGAAGGAGCCCAGGCTGCCTGCTTCCTCCTCCTCCACTGAAGCAGCAGCACAGCCCCTTCTGTGTCTCTGGACTTTGGTTTACAGCCAGGCAAGTTAGTTCCTCCAGGTTGTCTCCTCTTCTGAACAGGTGGCTAATCCACTAAATAATGAGCCTCTCTTTTTAAAAACCTTCAAATGATGAAGCATTAGCTCCTAAACCACCTAGGGAAGCAGCATCTGGTGTGTCTATTAAGCCATATGCACTCAAATTCAATATAGCAATAGAGAAAGACAGGGTGAACATTAATTAATAAGTCCACTGATATTAAGAACTGACTCCTGTAGAAATTATCTGTACTTGAAATACAGTTTGATTTTAAAGAAGGAAAAGGAGGGGAAATAAAAAACCTAATTTGCAAAAGCTGAACTTTGAATTAAGATATTTTAAGGGGCAGATTATAATCTATTTCTAGACAAATAGTATGATGAATTGTTTCATTTGTGTATCACTGCCTTTTAGCTCAAGACCTGGTACCCTAATATTATTCGGTCCTGAAGATTTTGTCTGGGGAGCATCCTCTTCCCACATCAGCAAGAGCACTGCCTGCTCTTTTCCTCTAAATTACTCAAATGGATGGAGTGACCAGGCAAAGGAATGTTTTTAAAAACAGCAAAGCAGTCCACAATGCCTCCCCCCGCCCCCAAA